>JASANG010000018.1:0-60000 GCA_030248215.1 Enoplolaimus lenunculus
TTTTCAGATATCTACATATCGTTGGTGTCACACACGAACCAAACCGCCGCCAAACAATGGTACATTGCAATGGTATCAACGACCGTTGAAACCGATTCGCCAGAAGACGAAATTAAACCGGGCATTGATTTGTTGGGCGATATTGCACAAAAGTACGTTTTCTAAATACAATCGGCGTCGGCCAGCATTTGATTTCTAAATGGCATAATTAATGGTCATGTAAATGTTTATTTTTTTGTGCCATCGACGAGAAAGCGTTTCCCGGTCTTCGGCCAATTGACCTTGTGGAGCAAACGTACCGACGTCGCGGCCTACCGCGGTATCAGCGCGACTCTGCGGCAATAGTCTGATCACCGCTACATCATCATCATCATCATCATCAGAAGAAGAAGAAGACGTTTCAAAATTTGTTCTAAAGCATCGAAAAGTGTGCGTTTTTGTGACTCTAGAAATTGCGGAACCGGAAATATTCCTCTGTCAGTTCCGTTGGATACACAGTTTTGTGCCCAAATGTACGTTAGATATTTTGGCACGCTACTGGTATACCTAAGGACAGAGTTTCCTTAAGCGGCACCAGGCGGTTCGGCTGGTGTGTATGCACGAGGAGAAATAGGGAGATATATCCGGCAAGGTGGCACCGAATCCACGATTTCACCAAATCGCGAATCCGTTGCTAACTTGCCGAATCCGAATTCAAAGCCTGTATTAAGCAAATTGTCCACATATTGACTTGAGACATATATCGATAATTTGTTTCAGAATACTAATGCAATTCCAACCGCGTATAATTTATTATTCGAACAAATCTACGTTTTTCGCAAACGCAATTATTTCGTAGCCGACCTATAAGTTGTAAGATTTTGTGACCTGAACGAAAAATGTTTTGATTTATATTAGAAGTTATTTAAAGTTTTATTGTTGAAAAATGTAAACATATATTGGTGAACATTGTTGGATTCGGCTTTTGAATTCGGCTTTTTTGAATTAAAATTTGAACCGGCTGCCATGTTTGTCTTAGCAATCGGTATTTACTGTATTTGTGTTCACTTGCGTTTTTAGGTTTGTTTACGTGTCTGATGTATTTGAACCGACAGATGACGGATCTGATAGCCAAGTAGGTTGTTGTTTGATTTTTATTTTTTTGTTTTGCAAAATGTAATCGTAAACCAAATGACTACCGGATTCAGTGGGGCCGGGGGGATGGTTATGCATTCCCCACCGGAAGTGTCGAGAACAAAAGTTTGTTGGTTCCATTTGGTAAAAGATGGAACTCAACAAACCAGTTGCTAGTTTATTAAATAGACTATGTAAGCTTTTATCAGCTTGTTATCAAAAATGGCTCTTGTATACTTTCGCCTAAACAGGCTTACACACTTAGACTTAGGTTTAGATTTCTGGTTAGGTTTCGGAAAAGATTTCCTTAGCGTAAGCCTAAACATTTGCCTAAGCTTGAGCATAATCTTAAATGCGGGCGGAAGTGTACCAGAGCCCCCAAAATCTTGTTTGATAAGAAAGTAATAAATGTAAGTACATATACCAAGCGGTGTGTTCTGTATGATATCACGACAATTCGTTGCCCGACAACTTGTAATCCGAAATTTGATCGACTCGACAATTCGTCGTCCATCATTATGCTTAATAGGCTTACGATTACGCTTTAGATTATGCTTAGATTTATTTGTATGCGTTAGGACACTGTTGGTCGACAAGTTGTTGGGCGACGAATTATCGTCAATTCGTTGTGTTACACTTTAGAGCGTTTATTGCACAAATTTGTTGCAATGTTTAAACCGATGTATTACAACACCGCACTGTGGATGGCTTAGGATTACGCTTAGGATTATGTTTAAATTGATTAATAAGTTTTAGGGCGCTGTTACGTACATAGCGTCAGTCTGTCTCAGTCACAACGACTCGAAAATTCCTGAGACTCGCGTAGGCTCAGTCCAAGTTTCGAACTCAGTCTCAGATTTTGAAAAGTGTCAGGTTTACAAACTGAGACTCGGCTATCGATGCCTGCTCTGAAATGTTTCAGTATTGGTGCAAAAAATTTCTGACTCTCAAAAATGTCTCAATGCTCACTCTCAACTTCTTCATTAAAACTCCCATCGTTGGTGTTCGGCGACAAGTTGTCGGGCGACGAATTGTCGTAAATTCGATGAAACGCGTTTATTAATTAGTTGTTGTTTATTTGTTGTGTTTTGTGTTATTTTCAGGTGTTTATTTCGAAATCGTACGACGCAACGACACACTTTGAAACAACTTGCGCTGACGTTTTAGATATATTTAAACGTGGAACGAACGAAGATTTTGATTTTTCAAAAATTGTTCATCTTCAACTTGAAGAAGCTGAGTAGTAGTAACGCACGTGCACTTTGAATTTCAATTGCAACTTCAATTCTTGCAAATGTCGCTTAAAGTGTTGTTGTTGTTGATGTTGTTGTTGTTGTCGTTGTGTTATTTATAATATTAAAGCTGTAAGCCAAACCATCCGCGTATATTTGGTCATTGTTCCCGGATAATTTGTGTGCTTATAATTTTAGGTTAACAACTGGTTCAGGTAAGGTTAAACCAGTTGGCAGCGACAGTAAACGCTAGTGTGATCATTACGATGTTGTTGTTGTTGCAAGTATTACAAACATTTTGAATGTTTTTAAAATATGGTAAGATTTTTAAAAAACGAGCTTAGCGAAATATGTTATATCGTTATGTCGTGGTCTGAATACGTATATGTGGCAGGATTCATCATATCAATGCCGCAGGGCAATCTGCTATTCAGGCCAATTACCAATTGTACGAAGCCAATATGATATTCGAAGCAAATATTAGTTTGGCCTCGGCGAAATAGCGATTATGAGATTTCGTGAAATAACAATGATGTATGACCAACGCTGATTAGTTATCGGTATTGTGTCTGTCCAAGTAATCAAATCTGATTGGTCTATAAGTTCAATAACAATTTAGCAGCCCAGGCCAAATTGCTATTACATAAAATAGCAGATTGGCTTAGGCCAATTAGTAATTGGCGTTAATAGGGTTATTAGCAAGTTTAGCTCGGAAGACAGCTCTTTAACATGGTTACCTCTCAAAAGTCACATGGTGTACGCATGTTATTGTGGAAGCTGCGTTAAGCTTTACCTATTGTTGTGCTCGATTTGGTTGGGTATATTTTGAATATTTTCGATTGGTTAAATTTGCCGTGTTCTGATTGTGTAATTCGAGGCGACAATCTCAGACAAATGTAGTATTTTAATTAATAATTAATTCTCGCTTTTTGATTGGTCTGTTGGTGCGGTCGTTATATAATTATTTCTGTAAGGATACGGTTTGTTTGTCTGAAGCAGTTCGGTCCCGTAAGTCGCAGACGAGCCACGGGTATTAGCGGTCTCTAGACAAAGATTTGGCCTTACCAGAAGAAAAGGTTCCACCTCACACTTGTATAAGTGACGTGAAATTGCAGTAAAATTTCGATGATTGCAAAGTGTATTAGCTTAAGCCTAAGCATGAAACGCGCTGTGTCTTTTGTTGTTGCAATTTATTTTGATTTTTTGCTGCAATGTTTTGCTATATTTTGAGCTTAAATGTATTTTTAATTGCATCCGGATATAAAAACTGTACTAAATGGGTACAGGTACGCTAACCGGAAGTTTACCTCCGGCTCAGGCAGAAAATCGACGTCCGGCTTCGATAGAATTTCGTCCGTAGCTTCCGGCAATTTCGGTAGAAACATTTTGTGTATTTTTACAAATTTTTTTTGCTGTGTTTGCTTGGGGCGTTTTGTTTTAACGTTTGGTTCAAATTTGAGGCAAAAATTACCGACTTTTCGTAAAAAAATAAGCGTAAAACCAAAAGATTTAACAACACATCAAAGATATTTTTTTAAAATTAGCAACTTAAACGTCAGTTTAACTACCTAAATTTCGCCTCACCTCTGGTTCTGGCGACATTTGTTGAGCTCCGGCTCCGGTATTTTTCAACTCCGGTTGCATCCTGGTACATACCAAATTGGAGGTTGGTGTAGCGTACCTGCACCACTTAAAGTATCGGCGCGTTGATATTGGTTAAGCATGAAAAATTGGCCAATGTTACTTTTAGGGCCGTAATAGTAGATTAAGCGTATTCGTAAGCCTAAGCCTAAACCTAAGCGTTGCAAAACCGTATTCCTAAGCTTAAGTCTAAGCAAAAAAATGTAGTGTAGACTGTAAGCCTACCCTTTTACAGACCCACCAGAAACCGAGACTGCCCTAAAGGTAATATGGGCCAAAAAATGGTTACAGTATTGTAGCCAGGGATTTTATTTGAGGAAAACTAATAAGGCTAATAAATTTAAAATTAACGGTTTATATCCAATTCAAAAATTAACAAAAATTGAAATCGTAAGTCATTGTCTCTATTTTACGAATTAATGTAAAATTCGCAATAATTACTCGCGTTTGGCATCAGTATCGTAAATATACCGACTAACATTTGTGCTTAATTATGTAGGTTGTGCTCGGATTCCAAGCTAATTATGAACAATTCAAAATGTAAATGTCCACTTGTACACTGACCCCCACAGGTTTGAGCTGAAGCTTGGGTTTTGAAATACGCTTACGTTCGGTCCAAATCGAAGCTTAAACCTCTGACATAAGCCGTTATCTAAGTCTAAGCCTAAACCTAAACCTTGAATCCAGGGCTGGCGTTAGGAAAGCAGCCCTGCCCACTAACAGGTCTGAGGGCGCCACACTCGTCTGTAAATATGTGTTAGTTTGCCAAGATGCCTCCCTACCCACAATTGGGTGTCTAAGGGGCGCTTACGCCGACACTGCTTGAATCTGGGGGGGAAGTGTAAATTAGCCATGAAAATTTGTGATGTTATGTTCGTTTTCACTGCTATCACATTATCATTATCTTTGGCTTTTATCTGTATTATGCGTGTGATATAATCGCGTGTTGATTGTGTTTTGGTTAATTATATTGTTTTGGGTAAACAAGCGTATTCCTGAGTTATTTTTCTATGGTAAGTTTTTAAACTACGCCAACCGAGCCCGTAGACAAGGTGGGACAGGGAAGGCTCAACCCCCCCCCTGGAAAAATTGGGCCTCCCTAGAAGATTTTCAACTTTGCTTGTAAGTCATTGAAGACTATATTAAATGCCTCTCTTGAAACGTTTTTAGCGCCCTTCCTAGCAAGGTGAGCTGGCTACGGGCCTGACGCTAGCTCGACAAGTGTAACCAGGATTTGATTTTGAGCGAATTGTCTCATTTACGTGCTCGTAACCAGGGGCGGTTAGTGCGGCTCTGTACCCTTGACAAAACTTCGTCCCCCCAGAAAATAATTAATCTTGCTTGTAAGTCAAAAAGAACCATTGTATGCCCATCCTAAAACGGTTTTAGCTCCCATAGTAAGGTGAACTGGCTACAGGTCTGCTCATTAAAAGCGTTGTACAAGCGAGCATAGCGAGCGAGAACAAATTCAACGATTTAGCAAGTTTTATACATCGTAAAGTCTGTAAATTTGCTTAATTTCAGAAGATATCCCCCCAGTATTCCCTTTATCCCTTTGGAATCTTTTGGTACGTCCGCGCAGGGGTGGTATTTGTCTGGTGTTTATTGCAAAAATAGATGCAACGTTCATCATATCACTGATAAGCTGAATTGAAAGTTAGTTACTAATTAATTATAGTTTGGGTTTCTATCTCGTAGCTTAGTGTCGTTTCATCAGTCACAGGTGCGCAAATTTTTGACCGGAACCTGCAGATTATATAATAGTGACGTCGTTGACGAAGCGAGCCAGAAGCTAAATGCAATTTTAGTAGTAAATTGTAATACGTCAGTTTCGTTTTGGCTATTCCAGCATAGTTCTGGTCTGCGCTGGGGGTGGGGCATTGTCTGGCTGGGTGACCGCTTTGTCCACACGTCGTTGTACCCTCAATTATTACAATTCCGGTGGCATATCATACCGTTATGTTAGTTTTTAATGAATAATTGATTGTAACTCAATAACGCTTTAGCTTCAAAAAAATTCTGTTTGCGCGTGCGGTTAATTTTGTTTGTTTGGGTATATTTTGCTTTGCTTGAGTATATGTGTATATGTAATTATGTAATTATATACTGCTATTTGAAAATAATTTGGCCAACAAGTGTTGAATTTTCAATTATTTGCATATTTCAACTTCTCATTACTTCTACCACGAGTGGATGATGCATACTTCAACGTGAATATGCAACTGGAGACATTGTGTGTAGAAACGAATGTACCTGGAACGCGTTGCGTTTTTGGCCTGCGCAACCCTTATTTAGAGGGGGGCATAACCTGTACGAACCATAGCACTTTATATATCCGGTATCAAAAATGCTAAGCTTATAGTTTAATTTAGGGGTATTGTACGTGACAGCGACCCTCACTCTAAATAAGGGGTGTCGGCCTAAAACGCAACGTGCGCTGAGTATATTGTTTTGTACACGTGCCCAGTTGCAGACTCTTGTTGAAATTATCTACTTTTGCTTTAAGGGACTGCTGGAACGACGTTGACATTGCAGCTAAAAACACAAAATTCATTTTTTGACCGTCCTGGCCCATGCAAAGATCAGGGGCGGAGCATTTTCCTGTAAGACTGGAATAGAGTAAGCTTAAGGTTTAGACTAATTTTTTGCTTGCTTAGGCTTAGGCTTAGGCTTAGGAATATGCTTATAATACTGTTCCGCCCCTGTTCTCTATATTGGCCACCGTCCAGACAAAATTTTATGTGATCCACGGCAGAGTTGGTCAATGCATAGAACAGGGCCGTAGCAGTAGTGTAAGCTAATTTCTAAGCCGAAATTTAACCGTAAGAATGAGCTTATAGCTAAGCGTAAGGCAAAAAAATTAATCTAAAACTTAAACATACTCTATTGCAGTTCCGCGGAAAAACCGTCCGCCCTTGATCTTTGCATGGGTCGCAGAACGGAATTGGATCGAAAATAGTTGGACCGAATTGTTTGACTGACATATCGGCACAATAAAATCCGACTGCTCCACAAATTTTATTTTCGATCCGATCCGATGCAAATAAGAAACGATGTTTAAATTGTGTTGGCAGAAAAATAAATTATCTTTTCAAACTTTTATACTAAAATAACCGTTTCCATTATTCCGTTCACTGTACAGTTTCGTTATTATTACTTCGTTTGCTTAACACCCTGGAATCAGACGGGTCCATAGTTAAGAGGACCAGGGGGCTCAGCCGCAATGGAAATTTTTTGCAACCCCTAGAAAGTTGGGCCGATGTAAAGATCAGGGGCGGAACGTTGTTCTGTAGGACTAGAAAAGAGTAAGCTTATGCTTTAGACTAATTTTTTGCTTAGTTTAGGCTTAGGCTTAGGAATAATATACACATTCTTGCGCTTATGCTTAGGCTTAAAGCTTAGGCTTAGGAATATGCTTATAATACTGTTCGGCCCTTGTTCTTTATATTGGCCAAAGTTGCAACCTTGCTTGTAAATCAACGAAACCGTTGTATGCCCCTTCTGGAAATTGTTTAGCCCACACCAACAAGGTGATCTGGGTATGTGCATGGAATCAGACCTGTATCCATTTCATGACTATTAAGGATCGGATAGACAAAAAAACCAAAAAATCGATGTAAAAGTACCATAATGGCTTATTCCAAGCATTGAATTTTTGAAATATATTTTGGTTGCGCAGTGTAATTTTTGCCTATGCTTATTTATGACATCAAATAAAGTTTAATTTGTCTGAATTGAAAAATTTTAACCGACTGGCTTATTTGTCGCTTTGAAACAACATTTTTGCGTGACAATTGTGTAGATTTCTGTTAATTACACCGAAGATTTAGCCCCACCCATGTAAAGATCAACGGTGGAACGTTTTTCTGTGGGACTGCAATAAGAGTAAGCTTATGCTTTAGACTAGTTTTTTACTTAGGCTTAGGCTTTAGGTATAAGCGCATGCTTTCGCTTAGACTTGGCTTAGGCTTAACGGAATATGATTTATACTACTGTTCCGGCCCTGTTCTATGCATTGTTCCAAACTTTTGTCTGGTCCACAACTATGTTTCGGTGTGCATATATGTTTGACATCTCCGTTTGATCTTTATTGAATTTTCTATCCAACAGAATTGTAGTTTGTACTTATTAATTTGATCTTTCTTAATTCAATTTTGCAACGGATAAGAAAATAGGAAACGTTTTAGAAGAAGGATTTCAGGAATTTCAATTCAGCTGGTTTCTGTTTCGCTAATGAATTTTTTATTAAGTTTCTATAAAAAATGAAATTGATTATGTGGCCCATGTATAGAACAAGACCGGATCGTTCTTCGGCAGGGCTGTAACACAGTCAGTTCAAGCGTCAGACTAACTTTTTTTGCTTAGCCTTAGGCTCAGGCTTATGCTAAAGAATAGGCCCATCCGTGTATAGGAATATGGCTAGCCTACTGGTAGCTGGTTGAAAAATTTTCAATTACTGTCTTTAATGGAAAAATATTCAATTACTGTTTTTGATGGAAAGAATTTTCCATTACTGTTTTTAATGGAAAAAATTTTCAATTGCTGTGTTTAAATGGAAAGAATTTTTAATTTCTATCATTGATGGAAAAATTTTCAACTGCTGTCTTCAATGAAAAAATTTTCAATAGCTGTCTTTAATAGAAAAAATTTTCAAATACTTTCATTTACTGTCTTTTGTAAAAGAACTTTCAATTAGTGTTTTTAATGGAAATAATTTTTCAATTACTGTCTTTAATGAAAAATTTTCAATTACTGTCTTTAGCGGAAAGATTTTCAATTACTGTCTTTAGCGGAAAAATTTTCAATTACTGTCTTCAATGAAAAAAATTTCAATTATTGTCTTTAATGAAAAAATTTTCAATTACTGTCTTTAATGAAAAAATTTTCAATTACTGTCTTTAATGGAAAGATTTTCAATTACTGTCTTTAGCGGAAAGATTTTCAATTACTGTCTTTAGCGGAAAAATTTTCAATTACCGTCTTCAATGAAAAAATTTTCAATTATTGTCTTTATTTGAAAAAATTTTCAATTACTGTCTTTAATGAAAAATTTTCAATTACTGTTTTAACCGAAGAAATTTTCAATTATATACTGTCTTTAACCAAAAAAATTTTAACCGAAAAAATTTTCAATTACTGTTTTCAATGAAAATTGTTTTCAATTTTTGTAAATGCTAAATTGTTAAAATTTGAAACAAATTATCAATTTAAACATTTATTTCACACATTATTCATCATTTTATAGAAGTTCTAACGTTTTTATGGCAATAGTTCATTTTTATGCTGCGCATAACTGTTTTTTTATCTCTATGCATTATCCAAGTACTTTGAATATTTTTTTCACGAGTAAAATTTAACTACGGACAAGACTTCACCCCAAAAATGTCTGCTGTTGTTTTATAGTGCTTTTTGATGACAAAAACTAGAAATAAACAGAGCCGCAACTATTTATAGAAGTATCGGGGGGTCAGCCGCCCTTTGTGCACCTCTACGCCCTCTGACAGAAAATTTTATTGGCAGCATTTAAAGAATTTTCTTTTAGCAATTTTATCTATTGGTTGGTCCAGAAAAAATCCACTGCTTTTTGCCTGACCTGTTGGACGTAATCAAGCATGACGACAATCCGTTACCCGACAACACGTCTAGCGACAACCTGTAAGTCAGAAATTTCATCGACTCGACATTTCATCGTTCATCACTATGCTTGGCTTACAGTGTGCAAACCGGTGGCGAAAAATGCCGGAGCCGGAGGTCATCGAAACTTGCCGGAGCCGGAGGTGAGACGAAATTAGGCAGTAAAAATGATGGTTAATTAATTTAAATTTTAGCCAATATCTGCAATATGTTGTTAAGTTGTTTGATTATACGCTAATTTTCAGCGAAATTTCGGAAATTGTTTCGTGAAAATTGTGACAAAATTAAAACGAAACGCAATGAACCTACGGCAAAAATTCTACCGGAGCCGAAGCCGAAGACGCCGATTTTCAGTTGGAGCCGGAGCAGGAGGCCGACCTCCGGTTGTACCCTGTAGGCGTACAACTCGTCGACATACAACCTGTGAGAAATTGCATCATCTCGAGAATTCAGTGTCCATCTCTGCGCTTTAGGTTTAGGCTTAGAATTACGCGTAGGATTATGCTTAGATTTATTAATAGCCATTTGGACACAGTTGGCCGATTGTCGTAGATTTGCGTATTTATTTCTATTGTTATATCTTTTCGTACTTCAAGTTTTTACTGTCGCTATTTTTCTCTGCTCTGAAATACAATGCGCTTTTTTGCACAACTCAGTGCTCGATGTATAGCATAATTTTGCTTCGCATCTGCAGTTTATCAAACTGTTGTGTGCATTTCTTTTAGACTTAGGCTTAGGTTTACGTCTAGGGAAAAGCTTACAAGAAGGCTTACCTTAGCCTAAAATCTCTGCCTTAGCCATATATACAGAAAAATATTTAAGAGCAGAGCGGATTGTACACGGGGGTGCAATTCCACTTCTGTGCGTTCCCCACGAAATTTTTATACAAAATCGAGATTTGTATTTAGAATAAAACGGCCCATGTATAGAACAGGGCCGGAACGTTTGTCCGGCGAGACTGTAATAACTGTTCCGGCCGTGTTCTATACGTTGGCCGCGAGTAAAAATAGTGTTTAACAGTGTCGCATTATCCGGCAATTAGATTTGCTCTGAGGTCCCTCTTGCACGCGTCGACTCAACATTCAGTTGACGTCTAATGCTCTCATGGCGCGTTTCGTCACAGCACGGCTGAGCATTGCTATTCTTTGTTGCTTTGGGCGCCGTTGTTCACAGCCTATATCAAGGTATATACGGTGGAGGTAACTTTTTTCATTGAATTTCTGGGGGAGTCCATATTCCGTGCCTCCGCCGGCATATGCAATACTCAGAAATTTCTGGAAAGCTGGAAAATTCTAAATACTTTTACAAGCGTTCAAATATACTGTAGTGACCCGAATAAGACGGGGGGGATTGATATTTATTTGCCCTCTCCAGAGGGTATCCCCCCTTGTTATTCGGTTACTTACTGTTATTTATTTTTAACCCACGCTCCGCCACCCTTCGTTACTGATATATATTCGACATAGCAACTATCCGTTGAATAAAACGTTTATTTGTCTTGCGTCAATAGCTTGAGCGATCATGCAAGGTTATACTTAGGCATGTACTTTCAAAATTTAAGTACGCCTTAAAGATTCGAACGCAATTTTATTTGGTCTTGGAGTCATTTATGCACTTCAGTTAGGAATAACTGACCTCCATGCACTCTAATTAGGGTTTTGGGACTCTATCCGCTTACGGACTCTTATTAGGGATACGGCTCTTATTGATTCGGACTCAAAATGGGGACCCCCTCTTATTACCCCCTCTTATTCGGGTCAATACAGTACTGCTTTTAGAAGTGTAATCCAACAACAGTTAATACTGCTGCAGTTGCGATTTGCCGTTTTCATCGTTTCTTTTCGATGTAAAAAGCATAATCGCAACTGTAGGTGTATGCCAACGGCATTGTCTTTCTGCGGACCGTAGGGTATGTTATGTAAGGGGATCACTAAAGGAAATATATTCCGTCCCGACGTTTCTACACTGAAAAAAAATGGTGAGTCAAATTGACTCTCTCATGTCGCTCACACGTTACCATACGTGCACTCGGCACATCCATCGTCCCCCTATACTGTTTTAAAAAGGCTAGCTATACCGTTATTGCGTAACTGTGTGCGGAAATTTTATCTCTAAATAAAAAATGTCCGCATAGAGTTTATTGCGTTGACGGACATTTTGTATACTGTTTGCGCATTATGTCAATATTAAATATATATAGAGTTGCGTGAATTGTCGGACTTTGTCGTTACAGTCTAAAAGGTGTCGCCGAAAAGCGCTAAATAACGTAATTGATTTACTGCGTAATTTTGTAGCTTTTTGCAAGTTAGCCAGCATTTCCCCCAAAATTTGAATTTTCCCGCCAAAATTTGAATTTGCCGCCAAATTTGAATTTTGCGCTAAAATTTTAATTTTCCCGTGAAAATGTGAATTTACCGCCGAAATTTGAATTTTCCCGCCTAAATTTGAATTTCCCGCCAAAATTTGAATTTCCCGCCAAAATTTGAATTTTCCCACCAAAATTAAAATTTCCCGCCAAACTTTGAATTTTCCCGCCTAAATTTGAATTTACCGCCAAAATTCGAATTTTCGTGCCAAAATTTGAATTTCCCGCCAAAATTTGAATTTGCCCGTCAAAATTTGAATTTCCCCGCTAAGGTGTCCTAATTTGTCTATCATATACAAATAATATTGCCCACAACACTGTTTTTCCAACATTTCAATGTCCTTGACAGTGTCACTGCAAAACAGTCTTGTCCGGATAGAGTTTCCGTCAAACTCTATGATGTCCGCGAATGGCGGTGATACTGTTGGAAAATGAAGGGTTTCGATAAAACATAAGCCGGACAAGCTATTGAATTTCTTTTAGGAGGGGACATTTTGTGTGCCGAGTGCACTATGGTAACGTGTGAGCGACATCAGAAATAGGCTTTTCGTGACTACACAAACGGAACCGGCATTTCACAATTGATTCGGATTAAACAACCAGATTCCATAGGTCGAAAGGTTTGCTTTTGTTTGATTGTACAGTCCTCTCAAGAAATCTCCTGGCTTCCCTGTTCGACAACTTCTCCTGTACGGCGCTAAAACTTTAGTTCATGAACTTGAGGCATGTGATTAGCTTCACACGCTCGTAATCTTGTTCTGTTTGAATAGGATTTTTTCAAAATTAATGAGCTTTCCTTTCACGTATATGGCTTTTATCTACTTCGATTACGACTACAATTGATACCCCAAAATCATTAAAATGACTCTCCGTCCGTCGAACAGGGAACATGGTTCACCGTCCCGTGAACATTGAACATGACACCTTGTCCCGCGAACAGCGTACATGACTCTTCGTCGTCCCCCCCCGAACAGGGAACATGACTCTCCGTCCCAGAACAGGGAACGCGACTCTTTGTCCCCAGAACAGGGAACGCGACTCTTTGTCCCCAGAACAGGGAACGCGGCTCTTCGTCCCCAGAACAGGGAATGCGACTCTTCGTCCCCAGAACAGGGAACGCGACTCTTCGTCCCCCGAACAGGGAACATCACACACCGTTCCCCGAACAGGGAACATGACTCTCCGTCCCCCGAACAGGGAACTCGACTCTTCGTCCCTCGAACAGGGTACATGACTGTTCGTCCCACGAACAGGAAATAAATTCAAAATTTGTAACAAGACTTTAGTGTTCCAATTGCGTTTGTCTTCTCGCTCGCTTTGCTCGTGATTTTTTTCCCAATCTGCCCCTGTGCATTATTTTAGTTCTCGCAAAATACGAATAAATATCGTTTCTTAGAAATAATTAATTTCTTGGCTGATGTAATGATGTGAAGTTGGGAAAGCGAACGTTTGTTATAATTTTGTTTCGTCTTGAACCTACGGTTTCGGTTTAGACCATTTACTCGAAGTATACATTTTCAACCAGTCCAACCCGGTTTCGGTGACGGTGAACCGTTTCAGCTGAGGGAGTTTCAGTTGAGGCTGAGTGGAGAATTCACATAGTGGCGATTTCGTTTAATTTTAAACCCATCCCCGTATGAATATCTTGTGTTTCTCGTTTGAAATCTAAGGCTGTATTCTCAAATGTGTGTAGCGCCTATCACCAGTTATCGACAGGTCCTGTAACTTTGAAACCAGCGCGTCCTGAGGATCAAAATTCAGCACATTGTTAGCGCCTATGACCTGTTATCGACAGGTCCTGTAACTTTGAAACCAGCGCGTCCTGAGGATCAAAATTCAGCACATTGTTAGCACCTATCACCAGTTATCGACAGGTCCTGTAACTTAGAAACCAGCGCGTCCTGAGGATTAAAATTCAGCACATTGTTCGCGTATGATTTGCCCTATATCGGTACCAATTTTGAGATTTGCAACTGCAAATGTTTGTCAGTTTAAAACTTATCGCTAACTGATGATAGGTGCTATACGGATCTGAGAATATGGGCCCTAAACTTCAAGCTACCATTCGAACTCCAGAAGCTCAGTGACAGACGTTCATCGTCACCATTCAGTATAAAAGAGCTTGACCCTCCAGTTCGATGGTTTCCAACGTTTTGTGGAGATTTTATTGCTCTCATACGTGTAGTAATTGTTAAACACTGCGCATTTATATATTCAATTACACTGTACACTGTTTGTCACTTAAGTTGCTCACAGTGGACCGGTTAAAAGACGGACAGATTATTGACTGAATTTGGTCAGCGTCCATTACCCGCAATCCATTTCGCTCGGTAAAACAGAACCTGGAGTCAAATTGATTCTCTCCGAAATAGGCTTTTCCTCGCTACACGAACTGAGTCAAAATTCGACTCCGCCAGAGTCTAATAGTGTCGTCGAATTTGATTCAGGCGGAGTCCAATTTTTTTGACTCAGTTTGTGTAGTCAGGAAAAGCCTATTTCGGACAGAGTCAATTTGACTCACCATTTTTTGCAGTGTGCTCACAGTATCTATATTATTAAAGCTGAAACGCAATATTTTTGCTGCAACTAAATTGTATTTGTGCCCGTTAAGAACTATTCAACGCTAACGATGAATCTAAAATTTAGCACGGCCTATCCACAGTCATAGTAGTAAAGGCGTTTTTGTTTCGCTATCGTTCTATTTTTCATATATTGCAAAATAACACAGTATTGTCTGTATATTTTCTCATTGTGTTATACTATTTTATGAAGTTGTGCCACTCTCGTCACAAGTCATATGGGACATATAATGCTCGACTATGAGCTTTTATTAGGGGTCAAGAGACCGCCTCGCCGGGCTAGAAATTCTCTTTCTGATCAGGTAGACGAGAATCGCTGTCTTTTAGTGTGAATTATCATCGTTGGGTTACAATTTCTAAAACCACATTAATTTAGTCGCATTTTTTTATGCTGGGACGCCCCCGGGTTTTGAATGAGCCGGTGGTTGCGTATAAGGTGACACAAAACACCAAAATGTACCTAATAGGCTCTTGTAAGCATTATTATTAATGTTTTGTTGTGGGTTTTATAATATTATTTTGTAGAATAATGTCTTTGAGTGACGGCTGCTTAGTTTCTGCGGTTATCAAGAAATTCGGTAAAATGGTAATACTATAGTGTCACGGTGCTACTTTACGTAAAAGCGAATATATGAACAAAGCTCACAGCCTGTTCTCAATCCCTCCCCCCCCCCCCGATCGTAACCACCAAACAGTGAAAACGGAAAATATATTTTTTTAGTTTAAGTGTGTCGAAGGGGGCGAAAATTTTTGATTATTTTTTCAAATTGAAATTCGAAAATTTCAATTTTGGATGCTTGAAAACAAAATTAAAATTTTTCATCCAAACAGTGAAAACGGAAAATATATTTTTTTAGTTTAAGTGTGTCGAAGGGGGCGAAAATTTTTGATTATTTTTTCTAAATTGAAATTCGAAAATTTCAATTTTGGATGCTTGAAAACAAAATTAAAATTTTTCATCCAAACAGTGAAAACGGAAAATATATTTTTTTAGTTTAAGTGTGTCGAAGGGGGCGAAAATTTTTGATTATTTTTTCTAAATTGAAAGTCCAATTTTGGATGCTTGAAAACATAATTAAAATTAAAATTTTTCATTCAAAAAATATTTAATCTCTGCTAATGGCGTCGGCAGAAAATTATATTTGGGGGTCTCCTGCAGTTGCAATTCGCAAGATTGTTTACGTTTAGACCGCCGAGTATATGTGGGGTGGGCGCCGACCATATTTGGGGCGGAAGGGTGCGGCGGCCCCGTGTGCCCCGTGGCGACGCCTTTGATCTCTACGAACTATAATTTTAAACAATATATGAGATTTAGTAAAATTTCATTTGTTTGTTCGTTTTCTACTTCTGGATTATGTCGAATATTGCGAATTTTCATTCATTGCCTGCGCGGACCTGTAGCCACAGGGGGTTCGGGAGGGGGCTCAACCCCCGTGGAAAAATTTTGCGCCGCTAGAAAACTGTCAACCTTGCTTGTAATTCTTTTAATGTGGTCGGTTTATCAAGTTTAAAGTGTAAATTTGAAACAGTATTTAGTCGGGCTTGTAGCCAGATGGGCGCTGAGGTGGCTCAGCCTTACCCAGGAAACATTTTGTTCCCCTTAGCAAATTTTCAACCGTGCTTGTACATTATCGAAAATCCAAGTATGCCCCTTCTGAAGTTTTTAGTTCCATAGAAAGGTGAGCTGGCTATGGGACACGCCTGCCCAATGTATGTCCAGGCCGTGGCTAGCTACATCTTGCTAGGATGGGCTAAAAAATTTTCAAGAGGAGTATATAAGGGATTTCGATAACTTACAAGTAAGGTTGAAAATTTTCTATGGGGGCCAAAATTATTCCAGGGGAGCGGAGCACTCCTGGCTTCCCACTGGGTACGGGAACTTTTAATGTTCTATAATTTATGTTATGCTTGTACATAACAAGCGTACGAAAATTGTGACATTATGTACGCAAGCTATTATGAAAAATCTGCTTATAACACAGCGGATTCTAACATTGGTTCGAAACTGTTTTATACGATAATATATTTCAACGTTTCGCTGAATCGTTTATTCAATTTCACAAACAAACGAGACTGTAAAATATAACGTTGAGTTGATTTAACACGTTGGCCTATGTAAAGATCAAGGGCGGACCGTTTTTCTGCGGGATTAGAAAAGTGTAAAGCTTAAAGTTTTAGACTATTTTTTGCTTGGCTTAGGCTTAGGCTTAGTCTTTGCGCTTAGTAATATGCTCATGCTTACGCTTAGGCTTAGGTTTAGGCTTAGGCTTAGGCTTAGGCTTAAGAATATGCTTATAACACTGTTTCGCCCCTGTTCTTTATTGGGCAACACTTTTATTGTCAATTCTGAGCATAGACGCACTGGCGGATACACGATTTTTTGTAGAGGGGTGACTTTTTGGCAGGGTACGTCCCCGCAGGTGGAAACGTGGGATACGGACTGTTACTGTAGTTGCAAAACTTAAAGTTTCGAACTCAACTTTATTTGGTCCTGGAGTCATACATGCACTACAATTAGAGATAATTGAGGTTTATGGACTCTAATTAGAGTTTAGGGACTCTATCCACTTACGGACTCTTTAGGGATACGGACTCCTACTGATTGGGACTTAAAAGGACACCCCCATCTCCGATTACTTCATCTTATTCGGGTCAATACAGTACAACGCCTATGTCGTTAAACTGGCTAAGGCCACCTATTTTAGGCAAAAGGCAAGTCTATCTTGACGTGCCTGGTCGAAGTGGACCCGTGTGGCTGGGTTTGCTTCTGAGAATGCCTCAAAAATGCCATATAGCAAGACAATTCAGAGTAATCAAGAGTCACAACAGAGGGAAAATATTGAACGAATTCAAGTAAAACTGTGCATTTCTGATTTCTGTATCGGGCCCGCAGCCAAAGGAAGGCTGGGGGGCGCAAGCGCCCCCTGGAAAAATTTTGGCACCCCTACAAAAATTTCAACCTTGGTCATAAAGTCAATGAAAACCATTGAATGGCTCTCCTGAAAAATTATCGCGTCCCTCAAAACAAGGTGAGCTGGCTACGGTCCTGTTCTCTATCCCGACATTTCAGGCCCCAAAACAAGGTGAGCTGGTTACGGTCCTGTTCTCTATCCCGACATTTCAGACCCCAAAACAAGGTGAGCTGGCTACGGTCCTGTTCTCTATCCCGACATTTCAGGCCCCAAAACAAGGTGAGCTGGCTACGGTCCTGTTTTCTAACCCGACATTTCAGATATTGCTTTGGCGAGAAATTGAACAATTTGGTTTTTGTTTTTACAAACTTAAATTTAAAAAAGTTAGGAAAATTATACAAATTGCAATGAGTTGATTAATTAACTCAGAGAGACAGAGAATTAGTTATTTCAAGTTATTTCTGGGTTTGTTAAAACAGTAAATATTAACTCGCTCTGATCTCATTTAATTCGACTAAGTTCGCTGTCTCAGAATGAGTTAAATGCTATTCAAAATTATGAGTTCTGAAAGACCTAATTCACAACCCAGGCTTTTGAGTGTATTCAACTCATTCTGTGCTAAAATCAACTCACTGGAAATAACAGTAATACTTGCGTCATACTGACATCCAAATTCTATTGTATTCAAATTTTCATTTTCGTTTTTGTTCCCATCAGCTTTTAAATCACTATCCGTTTCTGGTATTTTTAGTATCCGTTTACACTCTAAATGTGGTATGATTCCCAATTCGCCTCTTGTACACTTATCCGGAATTTAAACATAACTCGAAAGTTTTAAGAAAAGGTTTGGGGAAATGCTTAGGCTTAGAAGCATCAGATTAATGACAAAGTATATAGACGAACCTCAAATTTTGAAACAAAAAATGTTTCCATTATCCCGATAAGTTTTCCTAGAACTTCATCTATGCATGTATCCTCATATTTACGCAGCTTGTGATGTTCAAAATATTCTATCAATATGGCAATTCATGGTATTTCCAGTTTGTGAAGCCAAACCAATCGACGCCTAAATATATATATTTGTAATTTTATGTGTATTCGTCAGCGGAGCCAGAAATTTCTGACGGTGAACTGCGGGCTGGCAAAAGTTATGAAACGCAATTTTTACTGTATGCTATGTACGTGCCAATTGTTCGAGGGGAAAAATTGGTTTTGACTCACGCGGTACAAGTATAGTATGCTAGGCGCCCAAAAAAATTTGGGAGGGGGCAAGCGGTTGGAATATTAACAAGTTTTACTTTCGGGTCGCCAAGCCGCCTACCAAGTGTTTATACCCAGAAGGGGGGCTATTGAATTCCTTATCCCTCCTCGGGATTGGCGTCTCATACTCGGACTGCAATCCTGTAATGCGCTTAAACAAGAAATTTGCCTTTACACGGCAAAAAACGGTGAATCAAATTGACTCTCTCCGAAATAGGCTTTTCGGGACTTCATAAATTGAGTCAAAATCCGACTCTCAAATTCGACTCACTGCGGTGCACGTTTGACTCTGGTGGAGTCGAATTGGACGCAGTTTGTGTAGTCTCGAAAAGCCTTTTTTGGAGAGTCAATTTGATTCAACATTTTATGCAGTGTATAAATGCTAAAACTGCAGTATTCAGGCTTTTCATAGGGATTTGATGGTATATTTTTACCACAATCCTAATAATTTATGTTCGTTTTGTCTTGGTATATACGATTGTTTCGACCAGTCTCATGAATATTTATATAATCTGTCAACGAGCATTTGAAATATTCATACTTTACCTTACGATGCCATATAAATAAAGAACTAGCTAAGTAATTATTTAACCATTTTTTTGATATGTAATAATAACATACTTGGACCTAGGCGTATATTTTCAAATGTGTACAGCAACTATCATCAGTTAGTAATAGGCTTTCAAACTCACTACTACATATTGCAGTTGTTGAACTCAAAATTGGTACAGTAGTAGCAGCAAATCATTTTCAAAAAATGTGCTGAATTTTGTTCCCCAGGATTTACTGGTTCGAAAGTTACAAGACTTATCACCAACTAGTAATAGGTGCTACACACATTTCAGAATACGGCCCCTCCTTATTTTAGATTGCTAGAATGATGTGGTTCCATGCATAAGGCTCAATATATTTTCGGGCAAACCTGTTTAGGGTCGTAACCAGGAGACTTTTTCCGAGGAGCAGTCTAATATTTGGGCGGTGGGTCCTAGAGAAAATTTAGATGAGGGGGGTTGCGAAAAAATTTTGGCGGGAACATCAGATTTTTGGGCTACGGATTCGTCGCCAGAGGATGATAATGAACTATCAAGCAGTGTCACCAGAGATGCGGTAAAGTTATCAGATTTTTTGCAAAACGACAGATTATGAAAGAACGAAACTCCAACAACCAAAATACGAAATTTGTCGTTTCGTAGGCAGTTGAGGTTTCGCGGGACTGTGTTGAACAATCGCGAGCGAACCGAGCGAGAACATTTTTGTCATCTGTGAACAATTTTAATTATATTTTTGTGCCATTTTACCCTTTTTCATTCTTTGATCCCAATTTCAAACGGGGTGGGGGTGGCCGATCCCCCCCTCTGGCTACGCTACTTGAACCCTTTAGATATCAACCCATAGTTAAAGTCTACAAAATTGAAACTTAAACTGCTCACTCGTATCGTGTGTTGCTGGTGTATTTTTTGTGGTTTAAAATCCAACTTCAACTGAACGGTGAAAAGACCTGGTAATCGATCGCTGCTTTAGACAGAATGATTTGATTTGAGTTGAATTCGGTAATATATAATGAGTTTGTTTATATAAACATATATATATAAATATATACACATATATAAATATATATAAATAAATAAAAAGTAAATAAATAAATAAATATATATAAATATATATACATATATAAATATATATATAAATAAATAAATAAATAAATATATATAAATATATACACATATATAAATAAATAAAAAATAAATAAATAAATATATATAAATATATATACATATATATAAATATGTATAAAAAAATAAATAAATATATATATTTATATATAGTGTGTGTCATTTAATTGGTATTAAAGGGTGCCGCAAGTCAGTCGTGAATCGACAAATTTCTAACCGGGGCGGCGTGGGATACCTAATAGTTAAAAAGCTCGCAGTTGAAACGAATTAGCAAATAAACGCCATTGTACAACTAATTCATTCATACAAAGTTTAGAGTTTCGTCCCTATCGAGGAAGTCATGGCCTGGATGGCCCTCTCGGATAAGCCATTGCCGTCTGTCTATTGGCGTAGACCAGCCGCGGTTTCCGTTCTTGTGGTTCCGGGTTGTGCCGGGCGTGGTTGGAGTCGGAACTCTGCGTGAAATATAAGCAGCCAAATTTTTTTCTCAATTAGTGCAACCGGTATTTCATCAAGTTTCGGGTCGGTTTATCAAAATTTTAAAATTTTAATGTAAAACAATCAAAAAGATCAGCAAAAATCTGTTGTATTGTTCTCTTTGAAGTATAAAAGTTTCAAAAATGTTTTAATTTTTCTGCAAACATAATCGAGACGTGCATACATTCAGTGATGTTTCAAAAATTTAAAAATAAATGCTATATATATGTATATATGTATATATATGTATATATAAGTGTATATGTATATATGTAAATATATGTATGTATATATATGTATATATATGTATATATATGTATATATATATGTATATATATATGTATATATAGGCGTCCTAAACGAAAATTATGCTCAATTAAAGGCATTTTGCCAGTAGCTTAAATCTTAAATTTCTTTTCACAACATTGCTTGTTTTAGCGTACCTGTTTTTGTTGCAAGAACCCGAGTTCTCCGTGCCTACATTGCTGGTTAGTGTGATTTCAGTTTGAGCGTGAATTCACAACGATACCAAGTCCGTAATTTTTGTTAGGTCATAAAAAGCCAAATTTATGAGTCAATTTAGCCTAATTTGGCAAGTAGTAATTTTTTGCCAGGTTCCGAACCTAACGCGTATCAGCGTATAGTTCTTGATTGACTCAGTATTATATAACCTGTTGATAAATTGACAAAAATAGTAAATTTAGCTACACAATTGCTAGTAGAATACGGTCAATTAGTGTGCAATATGAATATTTCAGTTTTTGCGTGCTAGAAACCCAAAACCAGTGGTGGATCCAGAAATTTTCTGACAGGGGCTGTGCGATAATAGCGAAAATAAACTCGCAAGCAAAGCGCTGCGCGATGATAAAGTGCGGAGCGAGCGATAAACCAAACGCAATGTTTAGCAATTATTACAATATTGGGGTTTGATCCTTGTTGGGGGCTCAAGACTGGTACGGATGGACCTCGTTTGATTCGCAAGTGACCGAACCCCGTATATGCATAATAAGCAATTTCCGTCGTTTGAGCACCTATGCTTAGAGTACGTTTACTTAATCGGAAACATAATTAGGTCGTTAGCTAAGAAATATTAAGAATACTACTTAATATACCTGAAATAACTACAAAAACCGGCTTTCTATAATTTCATGAGCTGTGTGAGTTACATAAGTATTGTTAGAAATAATTGTGACGCTTAAAGCTAAGAAACTTCAACTCAATTAACCATTTATCACACGAATATTTTGTATTTCATCTGAGACCTTCTTTTATGCTAGGATTCAATCTCCAGTGACTGGAGTAGGAGCCGTTTAACATCACCACTCAACTATAGGAGCTTGACGCTCGAGCCCGAAGGGCTCTCACGTCTTGTGGTAATTTAGTACTATGTATACGTGTTGCAATTGTTCAACACTGTGCGATGTATATTATTTAACGTATATTACACTGCGCTGAGTTGCCCATAGTCAACTCTGTGTGAGTAGGGGTTAAACATATCCGCGTCAAGCAGAAATTGTTTCTGGAAGATATAGGGAAATTTATAGTAATCGCAAATAGTTGACGGATCAGGTTAGGGTCTGAACACCTAAAATTTTGGAGTGGGAGCCACTTGCGACGATCAAAATATTTTTCAAATTTTTTATTTTAAATTTTGTTTAAGGACTGCTCTAGTGTGGGCGCCCCAAAATGAATGTATGGGATGTTGGTGCTCTGACCGTGAGCGCAAAGAAAATTTTCTCCACATTGAATTGTTTTAATGCTGTCCGTACGTTTTTTCAGTCAGGTTCGGGCAAAGTTGCCAGCCAGAGGGGAACACTTTGTTACTTTTTCAAGTTGTGGCCGTGAAATAAATGCAACTTCCGGCACAGACCTTGGCCCATATTCTCAACTGCGTATAGCACCTATCATCAGTTAGCGGTAGGCTTTCAACCTGACGAACTCTTGCAGTCGCTAATCTCACGATTGGTGTACAAGTAAGGCAAGTGTCAAATGCAAAAAATGTGCCGAATCTCGAATGTCACAATGCACTGGTTCGAAAGTTTGGCCCATGTAAAGATCAGGGGCGGAACGTTTTTCTGTGGGTCTAGAAAAGACTAAGCTTAGCATTTAGACTAACTTTATTGTTGGGTTTAGGCTTAGGCTTAGGCGTAGGCGTAGGCTTACGAATATGCTAATAATACTGTTCCGCCCGTATTCTTTACATTGGCCGAAAGTTTCAACATTTATCACCAGCTGATGAAAGGTGCTACACACATTTGAGAATACGACCCCTTAAGTACAAGGTTTTTTCCGAATACATAGGAGTTGGTTTACTAAAATGTAACATTTACAAGGTGAACGGAGGTGTTGAACTTTGGTATGATTTTAGTGCACGCCAAATATTTAAATTCCAATTAATTTTAAATTCAAGGGCGCATGAAACGGGGTGATGGACCCCCAAAATTTTCCAAAACAGTAAGGTTTAATGCTAAAATTGCGTTTGGCTTCTCGTTCGCTTGATTTCTTTCACGTTTATATACTGCGCTGATCCATAGGTTTGGCTCGTCGTTGGTAAATCGTCTGCTACGTCGACAAAGACATTGATTCCCAATTCTTATTAAGTATAAGATAAGTCATGTAGCCAGCTCCGCGTGATAGATGGGCTGAAACATTTTCAGGCGGGGCATTCAAGGGTTTTCAATGAGTTACAAGCAAGGTTGAAAATTTCCTAGGGGGCCAAATTTTTCCGCGGGGGGGGGGGGCTGGACGGCCCTGCCCCCCCACCTTAGCTACGGGTCCGACTAAGGATACTGACTGATAAGCAATTTGAGTTGTTTTAAAACATTTTATAAGAGCTACACAAATCCGCTACGGTTTATTTTGAATAATTGATTACTGCATATCTTTTATGCTTTATTATTGTCAGTCTTTATTTATATTTCAACGGTGATTTTTGATATAATTACGGTATTTCAATTGCGTTATTCTAATTTAGCATTCAAACCCGTTTCAAGCTCAACTGGCTGAGGATGACAAAAAATCGGGATATGCAAGGATCGGGGAATGACTTTTGTAGGACGGCAAGCTTTTCTAACGGAGCGTTGGACCTCGTGAGCCTGGCTTGATTTTGCTACGGCCGGGCAGATATTTTAGGCATAGATAAATAAAGACCCGCAGCTAGCTCACCTTACTAGGTGGGACTACAATTATTTCAGGAGGGCGTACAAGGGTTTTCAATGACTTACAAGCAAGGTTGAAAATTTATAACGCGGGAGGGGGCAAAATTTTTCCAGTCTTGAAGATAAGCCCCCTTTCCTGGCTACCCTCTAGGTAGTGGGGTCCATCCGAGTCAATGAAGCAAAAAACATACCTTTAGACCCGTGCCAAGCACAATACAGTCATATTCTTCGTTCATTGTTGAGCAATTTTACGTAGCTGATATTATAATGGTAAACAATGAATGAAATACGTCTAAAACCACGCTTTGCTTATTTGAACTAAGGCAATTCTATAAAAGCGGCTCGATCAAAGCCATTAGTCTTATCTAATGATGCCAATAAGCCTAAGCCTAAGCCAAGCAAATATATTAGTCTAAAGCTTAAGCTTACTCTATTTTAGTCCCACAGAAAAACGTCCATGCCCCTGATCTTTACAATGGCGAAATTGTGTATGGTTTATCACTGGCTTCCCAGCCAATGCACATACACTGCAAACTCAGTGAGTCGAAATTGACTCTGGCGGACTTGAATTTGACTCAGTTTGTATAGTCCGGAAAAGCCTTTTTGGAGAGAGTAGATTTGACTCACCATTTTTTGCATTGTACTATGTTGTTTAAATTTTAAGTTTTGAAACATTACATTGGGATTGGCTATAACTTTAAGCATCACAAAGTCTAATATTATTTATATACAGCCGGACAGTGCCGGAGCAGGTTAGGATTGGGCCGCCAAAATTCCAGAGTTCGGGGCCCCATGCGATGATCAAAATATTTTTAAAATTATTTGTTTAATATTTTGCTAGCGTGGACGGCCTTTTTGTGGGCTGGCGGCCCCCCGAATGCTGGGTGGGGGTTGGCTGCTCCGGTCCTGCGGCCTGAACGCACTGCAGTTTGGGAGTAGGGTCGAAATAAAACCGTTTCCAAGGTTGTTGGCGCCGATCAAAATAAATTTTATAATGTTTTGTCAACTTCAACCATACTTAGAATACCGTGCAGGTCGTTTCAAGAGTAGGCAAAAACTAAAACAGGCAGGATAGCAGATCTAAAAAATTCTATTGGGTTGTGCATCAAATTCGACATCGAATACGAGTGGTTAATCGCAGTAATGGCAGTTTTAGATTATAAAAATATACACTGTAAAAAATGGGCAGTCTAATTGACTCTCTCGGAAACAGACTTTTCCTGACTACAGAAACTGAGTCAAATTTGACTCTGCCAGAGTCAAATTCGACTCACTGAGCGATTCAATGAATCGAATTTGACTCTGGTGGAGTCGAAATTTGACTCAGTTTGTGTAGTCAGGAAAAGCCTGTTTCCGAGAGAGTCAATTTGACTCCCCATTTTTTACCGTGTAGGATTTAAGTCGGTGAACGCAATGTGGCATGTCTTATTGTTTTTCTGCAAAATTCGGACATTTTTTCTAACATTTTGTCATAGAAATCCCAAGGTGATATTTTCAATTTTGGGATCCTACTTATATCTTTGGGACAGTTAAAACGAAAGACAGTGGTCCTCGGGTTGAATCGTGATTAAATCGATTTTTAATATGGTTAATTTTTAAAACAGCGACTTCCGGGTCTATTAAAGCGGAAACGGAAGTCGAAATTTTTCAGAACTGTAGGATTAACCCTTTCTCACATGAATATTTTCTATTTCCCATGAGACCTACTTTTATGCAAGGATTCGAACTCCAGTGACTGGAGTGGCAGGCGTATACCATCACCACTCAGCTACAGGAGCTTGACGCTCGAGTCCGAGGGGCTCTCACGTCTTGTGGTGATTTAGTACTATGTATACGTGTTGCAACTGTTAAACAAGGTGCGATATATTATTTAACGTATATGCACTGCGCTGAGTTGCCTATAGGCAACTCAATGTGAGAAGGGGTTAACCTTTATGTTTTTAGGCAAAATTTTTAGCAAAACAACTCAATCGCTCTAAACCACGTTTAGTTGGCGGTTTGGTTTTTGATTTTCCGTCTACAAGGACGTACCCGAAGTGTAGCAAAGTGGTCCCAGCGTCCCAATCAAAATTCAATCCTGTTAGGAAAGGAATTTGGTATACTGAACCAGTTTTAATAATGTATAATCGTTTTCCGGCGCTAGTCCTGTTCTACTCAATTCTAATTCCTCCGTATGCCGCCATCCGCCACCATAAAAATTATATCAGTTCAAAAAACCTGTAAGAATGTCTAAATTGCAATTCAGCCATTCTCAGTTCGAAGTGTTTTTCCCGTTTTGAACTGAATCCACGCCGTAGCCAGCTCACCTTTTACTAGGGAGCTAAAAATTTTCACGTGAGGCATAATAACGTTTTCGACGACTTACAAGCAAGGTTGAAAATTTTGCTAAGGGGACCAAAATGCTTCCAAAGTGAGGCGGCTGAGTCCCCGCTAGCGCGCATTTAGCTGCGAGCCAGACTAAATATTGTTTCAAATTTACACGTTAAACTTGATAAATCGACCAAATTAAAAATAGTAGAAACGTGAAAAATGTATAAACACATCTGTATGCTTTTTTTGATATGGCAAGAAAAGCAGGGTTGTTTATAATTTTGGTTCACGTTCCCGTAGCCAGCTAAATATGCTTAGAAAACGGCAACAACCATTCTGGCATGGGTTTGCGGTTAATTTTCACAAGGCTTTATACAATTGTGAATAAAAGCAAGAGTGGATGATTTTAAACGAGAGTTCGCAAATAGCTGGGCATTGCATGGTAGAAAATGTACCAGCACGCGTTGCGTTTCCGTCTTAACCCCCTTGTTTTGGGGGGGGGGTTGATTTCAGCTTTAATGCACATTATATTGCTTCGACGATTAAAAATAGAAACGGAGTTTGAACATATGGGAATGCAACGTATTTATAATGTTTATTGAAGATTTTGACCCGACCCCCAACTAAGGGGGTAAAGCAAAAACGCAACACGTGCCGGGTACATTATTTCCTACACAGAATGTACCCAGTTGCATACTCTTGTTAACAGTATCGAGCACTCTTGCTACAATATGGTCTTTGATACGGGAACTTTTTCGCTGTAATATTATATATTAAAGCTTGCACCTGAATGTTATATAGGTTACCTCACGCCAGGGCCGAAACAACCAGCCCCATACCGCCGTTGGGGGAGTGCCCGCTCCAATCAGATGCCCCACCGTAACAAGATTTAAAACAAAAAATAACAGTTGATATTCAACTATTGGATATGTATTTAAAATTGAAAAATTCACAATTTAAAAAATATTTTGATCATCGCAACGTGCTCCCACCCTGGAATTTTGGAGGGCGGGGAACCCTAGCCTGCCCCGACACTGCCTCATGTACTGGAATTATACCATAAACCAGAAACCTGTACGACACAATTTCGTCTAGTAGGTTTGAGTCCACACCTTTAAGTACTTTGTTTCATGATTAAGTAATAAAATCCATTTGTTAATATTGGCCCATGTAAAGATCAGGGGCGGAACGTTTTTAGGAAGATATATGAGGTTATCCACGATCCCCCAGTTGGCTCCGACACCAATTTCACATGTTTCCTTCTCTTAAGTCCTTAATTTTTTGGACGGGTTTAGCTAAATCGACCAGGCTGAATTGTTCGTTCAGTAAGCACAACTTAATGAAAATATCGCGAGCAAAGCGAGCGAAAAGCTATCCACTGCTGTCGTTAACTCTAGTTACACAGCTTCAGTTTGAAGTCATTGTGCAAATGTTATTTTTGAATATGAAATATTTCTAGGTGCTAGGAGTGTCTAAACAAAGTGTTGACGGCTCATAGCCGGGATTTAGGCAGAAGAATTCGTGTGCAAGAAGCAATGGCGGATCCATGGGGGGCCACCCCGGCCGTGCCCCCCCAACAGCATCTCGACAAAAATTATATAGCAATTTTGTTACAATAGTTCGTGGTTTGTGTATGGGTCAAAAGTAAATTTATTACCTGTGAAATTTTGGCCCCCCCCATTTTGAGATCCTGGATCCGCCACTGGCGAGAAGCTATGCATTGTTTCAGGTATTCCTGTGTGAAAGACTAAAAACGTTTCTTTATTCATAAACTACGGAGTCTAACCCACCCACCCGAAACTTCCTCTGACCTACCGCTTGTCTCGGTTTGAAGCTTTGCCTAATTTTTTGTGATATCTTACTAGGATACGTTCCATTTGGCAGATTCCCACTCTCGGATATCCTATCAACGGCGCTAAAACCCGGAAGACTTCAAATATGCAAAAACTTTCAAAATTGGATTGTAGTGGTTAAACATTGGCTGAACGAAAATACCTGGTTCTTTGACACTTTTCCTCGCATTAGAGAAATGAGGACTTACAGTCAGCTTAAGGAACAGGTTTAGGCAAACGTCTAGGTTTAGGTTTTGGTCCGTTAAAAGAAACTGGTAATGGCAAAAAACCCACAGATATTGAACCCAAAAATATTGCCATATTCAGCAAGGTCTACATGCCCGTAGCCAGCGCTACTTGCAAGGGAGGTTAAAAAGTATTCAGACGGGGCATACAAGAGTATTCGTTGACTTACAAGAATGGTTGAAAGTTTTCTACGAGGGGCACAATGTTTTAGGGAGGGCGGGCTGCCCCCTGTGGCCCCTCCATGGCTACGCGTCCTGTAGCTGTAATGCCAATTCGTAAAATTAATGACCGTTTCTCTCACGGGTATAGTATTCTCGTTTTAAATGCAAATTCAACTATATTTAGCACAAGTAAAACGCTAAAATGATTTTCAGCTTTCCATTGGGGGTATTTTGGTACCCCTGCGAGCGATTTGCGATATTAAAAGTATCAATTATATTAAGCTTTATTTCGTTTAAATTTTCATCGTTACGCATTGTAAACAGGCTATGAAGCTTGGGTTAAGCTGACGACCGAGGTCCGGTGCGAGCTCATCTTGCTACGATTGGGCTAAACGTTTTTCAGGAGTGGCATACGAAGGGTTTTCGATGACTTACAAGCAAGGTTGAAAGGCTTACAGGAGGTCAAAAATTATTTCAGTCAGCTGAGTTCCACACGCGGCTGTCTGGCTACGGGCCCGTTAAAACCGCAGCCGCATGTGCCATTTTGTGATGGTATTATAGTCATGTGAGACCACTTTTTGGACCATGAGATCCAGAATCCCGTTCTAAAGCAGGGGATTAAACCTGGTTTTCCGGTTTTAGCCAGAAATTCCGGAAAGGAATATATATCATATCTTCGGCCCATGTATAGAACAGGGCCGGATCGTTTTCCGGAGGGGCTATAACAGAGTCAGTTGAAGCTTTAGAGTAATTTTTTGCTTAGGCTTAGGCTTAGGATTAGGAATAGGCTCATCCATACGCTTAGGTTTAGGAATTTGCTTATACTACTGTTTCGGCCCTGTTCTATACATGGGCCATATCTTCGATCGGTCTCATGTTACTGAATGCTGATGGTGAATACCTTCGACACATGAGGCTACAATTCAAATTTTGGCTTGAAATAAGTTCTTTATAGTAAATATTCATGTGAGAAAGGTGTTAAAGCTAGTCTTTTATTCGTTTGTTTTCGGTACCGTTCAACTCAATAATTTTGATTCATAGGTAGGTACCTGTTTGTATGTACACAGCAAAAAACTGGTGAGTCAAATTGACTCTCTCCGAAATAAGCTCTACAGGACTACACAAACGGAGTCAAATTCGACTACAGACAGAGTCAACATTTTTGGCAGTGTATGGTTAAATTAGAATTGTATTGAGATTAATATATATTTGTTAGAGTTGTATACCAGATAGGTTTTATATATTTGTATCCGTTCACCTAAACATTTTGAATTTCCATTTAATAAACCTGAACCAATCAGGTTGTTTGCCCATTAATTTCTCAAACAATGCAATGGCCAGGCGCGTAAAAGGCTATTTTGAAGTCGGTTAAAACAGGTCCGTAACCAGTTCATCTTGATTGGGTGGATAAACATTTTTCAAAAGGGGCATACAAAGGTTTTTCATTGACTTACAAGCAAGATTGATTAGCGGACCAAAATGTTTTTAGAGGATCGGAATGAGCTCCCTGGACTCTCTCTCTGGCTACGGGCCCGAGATAAGTGTTTTTTGGGCATAAGTTGGCTAAGAATACGAAGTACTATTCAGATTTGGCTTGCTGAAGACGGCTGTCTCGTACCTATGCAAGCTGCGCAATTAAAGTTTCATACAATTTGCTACACCATTAGCAGAAAAATTTGCCACGATTTACTACACACAAAATAAATTGTCTTGAAATTTTAAGACTCATACATCGTTAAATTTTCAAGACATAAATGTCTCGTATTTCAGACATTAGTAGCCCTAAGCGGATCAGAAATTCAAATCTGAAATAAATAAAACATAAATGTTTTATATAAATTAAAAGGTATATATTGCCCAATTTTTTAAACCGAGTTGCAAAACCTATGTAAAAATTTGGAACCTAAATGCATTGCTTTGTATGTTTAATTTAGGCTCAATTTTCCGGATGAATGCGGATTCTAGTATGTGGAGTGCTAGATTGGACGAAGGTTGATTAGATTTCGGCCAGGAGTCAACGATGGAAAAGTTATCAGCAGTGCAATGGTGGTTAAACTCCAGACAGTGGTCAGAAATTACCGAGTTTAGTTTACTCGTGGAAGACGTGGGTTGGAGGGTACGGTCGGAGACGCGTTTATGTTCACAGATACGTCTGATTGAGCCTAAATTAAACATACAAAGCAATGTATTTAGGTTCCAAATTTGTACATAGGTTTTGCAACTCGGTTTAAAAAATTGGGCAATATATACCTTTTAATTTATATATTTATTTATTTTATCACTAAATGTTTTATATTAAAAAATTAATGTTGGCAATTTTTAAGACATAAATTTCTTCCTTTTAATAAATAATAAGTCTTATATTCAAGAGGTAATTTTGTGATGTTTTATATATGTAAAAAAATTTGCCCCGTTTATATTCTTAAGAGTGTATATAAATAATCGAATTTTAAAGATATCTCGGGTTGAGCTCAGGCTTCCGCAAACTTAAGTTTTTGTCTTGGACCTATCTCATGTTGTAAAATTCGGGTATTTGGTTCAGATTTAGCTTATGGATCCATCGTTAGTTGTAAAATTCGGGTATTTGGTTCAGATTTAGCTTATGGATCCATCGTTAGTTGTAAAATTCGGGTATTTGGTTCAGATTTAGCTTATGGATCCATCGTTAGTTGTAAAATTCGGGTATTTGGTTCAGATTTAGCTTATGGATCCATCGTTAGTTGTAAAATTCGGGTATTTGGTTCAGATTTAGCTTATGGATCCATCGTTAGTTGTAAAATTCGGGTTTTTGGTTCAGATTTAGCTTTTGGATCTATCTTTAGTTGTAAAATTCGGGATTTGGTTAAGCTTTAGCCCCCTTTGTCTTGTATTTCAGGCATATTTTTGTTATATCTCAGAAAATTTTTCTTTAAGTGTTTAGGAACTAAAGTTTTAAATTTCAGCCTTTTAAGTCTGCAAAATTTCAGACCCATATTTTTGAAAATTGTAAGAAATAAAAGTCCAGAATTCAAGACATATAAGTCTGGAGTCGGTATTAAGACATAATTGTCTTAAATTTTAGACAATATTTCTTAAATATAAGACAATTTATTTTGTTTGCAGAGCCGTAAAGCTAAAGATTGGTTTTTATCTTTGCTTTTGTCATTTTCCGCTGGTCAAAGTTTGAAAAACTAATTTTTTAAAATATTCACTAACAAAATTGCCAGAAACTCCGGTAAAAAATGCTACCAGAACCGGAGATGGAGGTTCATTTTCGAAACGTCCGGTGGCACTCTGGTACCTAGTCACGATTTCATTTCGTTAAACGTTTGCTTAGCCATTTTTATTTCATTTTGAAGCCGTTAAAATCGGCAAAAACGCAATGTTTAGGATCGTATATCATACAGACCTGCATCCAGCTAACTTTCCCGGTCAGAAGGTGCAAACAATGGTTTTCGATGACTTACAAGCATGGTTGAAAATATTCTAGGGGTTGGCGAAATTTTTCCAAAGGGGCTTCTGGTTGCCGTCTGGCTACGGGCCCGATATCATATCGTAAAATTGAAAATATTAATACCGTTGGCAAGTAAAATACGCGACACAAAATTCGTTCATATTCTATTAGCCAACTTTAGTTCTGCATTTAGAAATAATGCTAATTTCATTACAGACTACAGTTTCATATACAGTCATGCCTACAATCTGTGTATTGTCGTCTTCATCAGTTATTTTTTCCGCCATAATTATGACAATGCTTCGAACGTGTGACGTTATTTTTGAGGTATACAGTTGTTTCCACAATGCAGCAACAACAGTGTGTTTTTGTTCGTTGAACCTATTTTCCTTGCAGTCTGGGGTTTTTAATTAAAATTTCAGCTTGAAACCAAGCTAAACGGTTCGTCGTATCGTTTAATTTTTAGTTTTAACCTTCGTTTGGCCGGTTTTTTGTATACTTTTGTCACATTTAGGTTTAGGCTTAGGTTTAAGAAAAGACCTACTCTATTTCTAACTGGAAAAATACCAATTTGACCAAGATCACGTTCTCATTGACGACTTAAAATCGTAGAAGGAAATTTTGGAAAAATGAAATTTACGTAAGAAAATTTTTTGAAAAATATTTCCAACCATTCAAACGTTATTTTATTCTCCAACCATAAATGGTGGCTTAAAAACAACCGCTTACACCTTCGTACACTACAACGAATTTACCATTGTTATCATTGCGTTTCATAAAAGATACGTATCCTAAAAAATAACCCCATAAAACGAGCGGATTTACAAGGTGGCAATAGACGTCCCCTGTCAAAATTTGTAAAAAATAGGGGGTATACCTTATAAATTTTTCAGTTTTTTACGCCACACGTTTGCTTTTTTCAACATATGTGGCTAAGGACCCCACCCACCCCTTCAATGAAAAATATCTGGATTCACCATTTGCCACATGATTTTGCTGGGTTATCATTGTAAACGATCATATATTATTCGAACCCAAATCTACGTGCCCGTAGCGAAGGGGAAACCGGGGAGGGGGCTCAGACTCCTACCCTGGAAAAATTTTGAGCCCTCCTACAAAATTTTCAACCTTGCTTGTAAGTCAACAAAAACGCTTGTATGCCCCTCGTGAAAATTTTTTAGCCCCCACTAGCAAGGTAAGCTGGCTACGGGCGTGCAGGTCTATTCAAGGAATTGTGAAAGATATTTGTAGTTGACAGTTGCAATTTACATATATTTAAGAAGCCTAATAATACCCATGAGCGAAGAAAACTCTTGTCTCGTAGTGTAAATGGTTATAAAAGATATTTTTGCTACAAGCAAATTACGTTTGTCATGCTTGCATAATGCTTATGTACCTGTAATATACAATTTGTGGCATGACGCAGTAATGCCCTATTCACCCGTGTAAGTTATGCAGCAAAAACTTGCACGTGCAACTTGCATGCGTAAGTTTGGTCACAAAACAGCTTTGAAGTTATTGCAGCTGGAAATTATTCACTAGAATTCATGCTATTTCATTTTATTCGCACCTGTGAACGCAGTTGCAATTCGCTTGAATTTGTTGCTCCTACAATTTGATTGGTCAATCGGAATGTTCTTTTGAACATAGTTGCAACTCGCAAGTATTTCGTGCAAGTTGCACCCGGCGAGTTCTCGCGCTACAAAAACTTGCACGTGTGAATGGGGCTTTAGAATGTTTAGTATTCTGTGATAGCGATCTGTAAATCAACTGGTGGCGCTTATACTGTGTATATACCGTAATATTAAAAAATCTTATATTTTCAATTGATAATTTCAAGTGTAACAGACTACTTTGTGTAACAGTTTGTTCTACGACATATATTTTCAGTTTTATTATCATTTTGTCCAATTTTAATTAATGTTCAGCAAACGTAAAAAAAAAATTTTTACTTCAATGATTTTCATCGAATATGCCTAACTACTATCTGATGTGTTAATAATAAGCACTCTTGTAATCAACTCAACTTGCTCACGGGGACTCAAAATGTTCCAATGCGCCGTTGAAAAAATTTCACACAACTTTTACAAACGAGCCATCTTTTGAACGGGCCAAAATGGTTCTGAGGCATGTTACACAAGCGCTGCCGCGGAGTCCCTTCTGGCTACGAGCCTGATAGCGAGGTAATAACTGGTTAGCGGCTCGTTACTCAACCAGGTTTACTTGTAAACCTGGTTATTTGCGCTTTTTGCCTGTTGGTCATCTGTGTTTCCGATGGTAAAAACTAATAATATACGACGCTTTTCAGACTGTTACTGTTATAAGTAGTGTTCGTAATCGCATATAATTTTCGGGTTTATGACGGCCTCGATGCCGTCTTTTTATAAAAGAAGTAATTTTCAGAGTACAGATTTGACGGCGAACGTTAATTTAAGGGGCGTAACAGTATATTAAGCATATTCCAAAGCCTACCCTAAGCCTAAGCCTAAGCGTTGCAAAAATGTGTCCATAAGCCTAAGCCTAAGCCTAAGCCTAAGCTTAAGCCTAAGCCTAAGCCTAAGCTTAAGCCTAAGCCTAAGCCTAAGCTTAAGCCTAAGCCTAAGCCTAAGCCTAAGCCTAAGCTTAAGCTTAAGCCTAAGCCTAAGCCTAAGCCTAAGCCTAAGCAAAAATGTAATTTAGAATGTAAAATTACTGTTTTATGGGCCAACCAGAAACCTGGACGCCCTTTAAAGTATTAACATGGGTCGATTTCACAATCGTTTTTCGTCGAATATTTGGTCGTGTTTCCACGTTTTTACTTGTCGGTTTAGGTATCTTAAGTGGAAATTCATTGCAGTATCACTGTGAAAGAAAACTGGTACTTAGATTTCAATTTTCACCCTTTCTCACATGAATATTTGCTGTTTCCCCTGAGACCTACTTTTATGCTAGGATTCGAACTCCAGTGACTGGAGTGGGAGGCGTATATCATCACCACTCAGCTATAGGAGCTTGACGCTCGAGCCCGAGGGGGCTCTCACGTCTTGTGGTGATTTAGTACTGTGTATACGTGTTGCAATTGTTAAACACGGTGCAATATATATTATTTAACGTATATACACTGCGCTGAGTTGCCTATAGGCAACTCATTGTGAGAAGGGCTTAAACAAAGTGTTTCTTAGACTATGGTCCTCATCGGATTTTGCCAATATTTCCACATTCATGAGAGATTTACTCAGTGACGGATCCACCGACAAGTGATGGGACGCATCCCATACCGGTGTTGCCGAGCAAAATTTTAAGATGAAAATGGTTCATCTGAAGGTCACAATATATTAACAATAGCCAAATAGGTTACAAATATAACGAGGTTACGACACAAATTCAAAAGCGTTCGTTCAAGCCTCAAACGATACATAAGATATAGGTTTTTTATTTTTTTGAACATTTATTACGTTCGTAACCCGTTTCGCTGACTCTTTCAGGGGCTGCTTGTTATATTTTACACAACTTAAATAAAATAAACATATCACCTTTATGAAGTTGTGAATATAATATCCTTTGTCAACAGCTCCGTGTTCGCCGTACCTGTATTACTTAAATTGTCAAAAATTTTGAAATCTCGTCCTGCTTGGTTCAGACACAGTGCCGATTAAACACCCTGAATGTTCGCGTAATAAGCTAGAAAGCTTAGCTAACATTAATTTCGAAAATATTTATTCAGCAACGGCGGTTTATATTAATTATTTGTACTCTCAATAGAAGCAGCGTTTGCCTCGAAGCTATTTTCAAACAGCGTGTGAGATACATATATACGGTTTTGTATCTATGGCTATTTCAACTTGACGGCGGCGGTTCAACTGTGTAAACTTGATTAATTTTAATTAAAAGATTCGCAAACTATTTTGTACTTAATAACTCATAATATGGGGCAACATAAGAGTAAACTGCGTCCAGAGGTGATGAACGATTTGCTCGAGTCGACGGCATTCACAGAACAAGAAATTCAGGAATGGTAAGCCAAATTCAACCCTCGAACTTGGATGTCTGAGGATATCAGGAGGATTTTGCTCACCTAAACAAATTCTGACAGCCTCTAGTGAAGCCGACAAGGGACTGATTACACTATGGCCTAACCCAAGTGCCAAGGTTCGCACCGGTCGTACCCCCGTCTAATCAAAGAGGGGTAGGGTAAAAACGCAACGCGTGCCGGGTACACACTTTTCTAAACAGAGTGTGCCCAGTTGCACACTCTTGTTAAATAGCGATTATACACTCTTGGTTATACCAAGAGTCGATAATTTCACTTTATACAATAGTGTGCAACTGGATACATCCTGTGGAGAAAATGTACTCAGTGCGCGTTGTATTTTTGACCTTTGACCTAGCCGCCCCCTCATAATATTTAAGAGGCCAAAATTTTTACAGACTGAAATTCAAATTTTGTTGTACACAGTATTGTGGTCAGCATACATATTTTTTGAAATATAACGTGTGATGAATCTAAAATCGCCCCCCCCCACTCGAATGAGGGCGAAAGGGCAAAACCACAACGAGCACAGGTACATTTTGAGTCACGCCTAAGCTATAACACGTTGCACACTCTTGTGATCATCCACTCTTGGTATTTTAGTACTGTGTAAACTATTTCGTTTCAGCTGGCTTCGAGTCTTAAACCAATTGTTACGAGTGTGTTTTACAGGTACAAAGGATTTCTCAAAGACTGTCCGTCCGGCCAGTTATCAGTGGAAGAATTCAAAAATATCTACAGTAATTTTTTCCCGTACGGCGACGCGAGTAAATTTTCGGAGCACGTCTTTCGAACGTTCGACGCAAACGGGGACGGCACGATCGATTTCCGTGAGTTCTTGTGCGCACTGTCGGTGACATCTCGAGGCCAGTTGGAACAAAAGTTGAAATGGGCGTTTTCGATGTATGATCTCGACGGTAACGGCTATATATCGCGACAAGAAATGCTTGAAATTGTTACGGTATGCATTGGGTTCGGCTGTGTTTTGTCGATATCTGTTTAGGCTTAGGCTTAGGTTTAGGCTTAGGCATAGGCATAGGCTTAGGCTTAAGCTTAGGAACCCATTTTTTCAACGCTTTAGGCTTAGGCTTAGGCTTAGGCTTAGGCTTATGCTTAGGAACACATTTTTTCAACGCGTAGGCTTAGGCTTAGGGTTAGGCTTATGCTTAGGAACACATTTTTTCAACGCTTAGGCTTAGGCTTAGGCTTAACGATTCGTCACACCCTAGTGTTCAGTGCCAGCTGAAGCATCGTCACCCCAAACCCGTTAACCTGTAGGATCCCGACCCATAGGGGCTCTATCAGGCAAACTAAAAAACTTTTCGCAGCCAACGAAGTTATAGAACTGTGAATCATTGTGGTCGGGGTTCCCTAACACCTGTTCGGGGTTCGACTATCGAAACGCCGGCCTTGCTATGGTTCAATTTGAGAAGGTAAAATTTTCGTTCGCCACACAAAGGCTGTGGCAAGCATTTTGTTTCGAGACGGCATAACCGCATGTAAAATTTATTTGGACCTCTATGACCCAGAACATTATTCTAAATCATGTTAAAGGTGTTTTTGTCTTCTTTTTCAAAAAAATTTCTTGAGGATTTATGGTCGATTGATCACTTCATTTAGGATACGGGAACCTAACACCTTAAGCTGAAACTGTAAGCTTAGGCCATTATATGAATGTAACAGTTTTTTATGAGGAAACGCAAAACAAGCGGTGTTTTTTCCGCTATACCAGCCAGTTTGCGTCTGCCCAAAAAAGGTTGGATTTTAAAATTTTTTGCATATTTGAGCTTCTCATGGCTTCGATATTTGACGCTAACTGGTTAAGCAGACGTTCATTATTTGTGGAACATTGAACATCGCTTGACTCCGATGTTTAAACTGCGTTTAATTTGTATAACTTTTTGACAAACAAATTTTTGACTTTCTACGGGAACCTTGGGACCCTTAAAATAGGGATTTTTCAAAAATTTAAATTTGTGTGCGACATAATCAGGGAAGGTCATGAGAAGCTCAAATATGCATAATTATTGAAAAATGACCATTTTTGGTCAAACACAGCGTAGAGACGATAACGGGAATGACTCGACAAGTGTGTTTATCAACAGTGTTGTTAATGTGCGTAGCTTGGGTTTTATTTCTTAGGGTGAGCGAGGGTAACGAGGGCTCCGGGGTCCAGCAGTCGAAAACTAATAAAAGTGACGTTTTTCTAAGCGGTTCAAAAATATAAGGCTGGATAATATATCTGCCTATTTCGCCCTGTACCCCTCCTGTTATACTGAAGTAGAACGTTAACTTTACAAGTACAAATATGCGATGAAACACCCTCCCCCACCGCCACCAGCGTTCCAATCCGAGCTTGAGACCAGAGTTACTATCTGAGGAAATGAAATAGAAAATATTCATAAACGAAAGCGTATCTAAAATATATAATCGTGTTTCAGGCGATCTACAAAATGGTCGGCAGCGTAATGAAAATGCCCGAAGACGAATCGACACCGGAAAAACGAACTGACAAAATATTTCGACAAATGGACAAAAATCGCGACGAAAAACTGTCACTTGAAGAATTCATTGAAGGAGCAAAGTCGGATCCGTCAATCGTTCGGCTGTTACAATGCGATCCGTCGAGTAAATGAACGCAGAAGAAAAAAAAACGAAAACAATAAACCGCGAACCGGCTTCTTCAAAGGTGGCGCTATACTTTTGTGTCATCTGACGCCGCGCGTCGCTCTGCGTCACTGTGCGTCACCGTGTGATGTAGTACGCATATTGTTCGCGTACGCTACCGCACGGTGACAGACAGTGACGGACAGTGACGGGCGGCGACGGACGGCGCCACAGGACAAGTATAGCGCTATCTTTACAGTTGGTATAAGTGTACTATTGTCTAGCAGAGTGCAACTGGATGTGAAAATAAAAACGGGACCGGAAGTCCAACGATTAGTTTTCCGGGAACCGTATCACCGGAGCCGGAGGCGAAACAAAATTAATTTGTTAAAACTTTGTTTTGAAGTTTCTTTTTTTTGAAAAATATGGACATTTATAAGTTTCAAAATTTCCCGTAAAGTTTTAAACAAACTTACTGAATCGCACAATTTGTATTAAAATACAAAACACATTCACTACAAAAATTGCTAAAACCTGCGACAAAAATTCTACCGGAATCGGAACCGGACGCAGCTCTTCAATTATATCCTGTTACAGCAAAACCGGTGAGTTAAATTGACTGTTCTTTGAAATAGGCTTTTCGGGACGAGTCAAATTGAGTCAAATTTAGACTCCACCAGAATCACATTTGACTCACTGAATCACACGTTAGACTCCGGTGGAGTCGAATTTGACTTAGCTTGTGTAGTCCCGAAAAGCCTATTTCGGTGAGAGTCAATTTGACTCACCATTTTTTACGGTTGCATACAAAGTAAACAATATTTGCACTGCGGGCACTGTAGAGTCATGAGCAACGGCATGAATTAACATATTATTACATAAACCGAATTATATCTACAGCCCACACTATAGGTAGCCTACGCTTGAAATAATAATTGTCAGTTTCAGCTACCCAAGAATAGGTGTGTCTGAAATATCAGCCGACATCCCTAGAAAAATAAAGGGGTGTCGCCGACACACCTAGAAAAACAAGAAGGTGTCGCCGAAACCCATTCGAGATACAAAGAAAGGAATGTCGGGGTCTACCGTTTAAAATCTTGTCAAAACAAATAGTTTTGTGGCCTAATTTAAAATTGAACAAAATTTAAAATTTCAGCCAACAGTTGAAATTTGATTTCAAATCATTTAAAAACGACACAAGATGTTCAAAGTATTAAAATATGCCAAGCTGATCTTTGAAGCCTGCATCAAAATCACCAACATATCGTGAATCATAGAGTGTGCCAAATCATTTGAGTTCACCGCGCACCCTTCCTTAAAATGGTCTTATCTACTCCCCCTAATGTGTTCAGCTTGTTATGGACTCGGTCAAACTTTTAAAATAGCAAAAACATTAATCCACGGCTGTTGTCAAAAATGTAAAAAAATGAAACATCGAAACTAATTTTTGTCCATTGCACTGCAAAAAATGGTGAGGCAAATTGACTTTCTTCGAAATAGGCTCTACGAGACTACACAAAATGAGTCAAATTCGACTCCGCCAGAGTTAAATTCGACTCACTGAGTCGCACGTTTGTCTCTGGCGGAGAGTCCCGTTTTGCCTATTTCGGAGAGAGTCAATTTGACTCATCATTTTTTGCAGCGTGGTGTGAGCTGTAAGGGTGACGCTATGCATGTCATACTTCGCCGCACGTCACCGCCGTGTGACATTACAATTTTTGAAAAATATAGTGCCACCCTAAGGCCGTAAGTAAATATTACTTAGGATAGTCTCAGTTTGGTATTTATTAGTTACAATACTGTCACTTGTTGCATTGTTACATATGTGTAGCGTTTATCGTACAAATATGCACAAAGACAATCGAAATCCCATGTAAAAATCAGGAGCGGAACGTTTTTCTGCGGCACTGGAGGGAATGAGCTTATTAAGCTGTAAACTAATTTTTTGTTTAGGCTTAGATATAAGCTCATTTTTACACTTAGGCTTAAGCTTTGGAATATGATTATACTGCTATACTATTCAACGTGGTTGCATTTTGCAGCCTTGAAATATTCCTCATTAAACTTTTTAAGAATTTGTTCTAATTTGCATAATTATGCCATCTCTTGTTTATATCTCAAAAATGAAACAATCATTACAACAGCTGGGACGCTGTCCAATATACGTATGTGGGGCGTTCCAGCTTTAATAGTATATTAAATTATAAACATTTAACCTTTTATAGCACTGCGAAAAAGTATGTATATTTGTACGATATACAATTCCGGTTTAGCGTTAACATTACTCAATAATTACATAGTGATATGTGGTGTTTTTGTAATAAAATATTTCATTGTGAAATTGAAATTGCTATTTTATCGAACAATTTCTAAAATTTAAAAACTCAACTTTTCATTTCCACTTTTTGCACGGGTTTTGCATACCGTCCCTTGTACACATTGGTCATTTGAGAGCTGTGGTTTGTAAGTTAATGTCATGTGACATTCGAGTTTTCTCTGTTCACCAAATATAAGAACATGAATTTTAGCGTTGCCGTCGAATCAACATGGGACAAACCGTTTCCCGCCTGCCCGGTTATAACGGGAATCCCGCATTACAAACGCCGGTTCTGATATACAGTTGGGTGCATTCCCTGCTATTTATGTAATGGCCAACGTATAGAACAGGGCTCGAACTGTAGTTTAAGCACATTTCTATTAGCGTGAGCCAGTGTCGGATCCAGGATTTCAAAATGGAGGGGGGGCAAAATTTCACAGGTAATAAACTTATTTTTGATCCATACTGTAGTGACCCAAATAAAAGGGGGTCCCCATTTTGAGCCCCAATTAATAAGAGTCCGTATTTCCTAATAAGAGTCCGTAAGCGGGTAGAGTCCTTAAACCCTTGTTAGAGTCCATAAATGTCTATTATCCCTAATTGTAGCGCATAAATGAGTCTAGGGCCAATTAAAGGTGAGTTCAAAACGTTAAAGCGTGTTTATACTATAATGAATAAAAAAGAGAAATAAACAGCGTACAACAGCAACTGGCACTATATAATTTTTGTCGAGATGCAGTTGGGGGGGCACGGCCGGGGTGGCCCCCCCCATGGATCCGCCATTGGCGTGAGCCTAATCGTAAGAATGAGTTTATATACACCTAAACCTAGGCTTATGCAATTGGAATAGACTAAGCTTTAAGCTTACTCTATTCCAGTCCCGCAGAAAGACGTTGTGTCATTGATCTTTATGGGCCTAAGCAATTATATACAGGTACTTGGGGACGTACAAAAACCTGTCCTCAGAATTGGGATGTTTGTACTGCAGTAGTTTAGTTGAAATTGTCTCCCATGCACCCTACGTTACAGGTGCGTAGCACGGGGGAGTGCGAGGTCAAGACTCCCGAAATCCATTAACCAAAAAGAGATTTAGTGCTAAAATTTCGTCTAACTTCTCACTCGCTTCGCTCACGATGTTTGGGTCATTGATTTACACGACACAAAACTAGAATTTTCAGTGAGATGCATCAATTTGAAAATTGTGCCAAACTTTTCGCTCGCTTCGCTTGCGAATTCTTTAAAACTCAACGTTTCTTGTAACTGCTGGTTACCTACACACCTTCAGGCCCATGTATAGAACAGGGCCGGATAGTTTTCCGGAGGGGCTATAATAGAGTCAGTTTATGCGGCCCATGTATAGAACAGGGCCGGAACAGTCGTATAAGCAAGCATATTCCTAAGCCTAAGCCTAAGCGTATGGATGAGCCCATTCCTAAGTCTAGGCCTAAGCAAAACAAATTAGTCTAAAGCTTAAACTGACTCTATTATAGCCCCTCCGAAAAACGATCCGGCCCTGTTTTATACATGGGCCGTTTAAGCTTTAGGCTAATTTTTTTGCTTAGGCTTAGGCTTAGGCTTGGGCTTAGCTTAGGCTTAGGCTTAGGCTTAGGCTTAGGCTTAGGAATATGCTTATACTAGTGTTCAAGCCCTGTTCTATACATGGGCCGGTCCACCTTCAAATTAAAATCCCAACTACACGCCTTTAGAGCGTAATTTAATCAACGTCAACTAAAACAATTACAATGGCGAGTGACGAAACAGTCGAGAGTGAAGCGAGCGAGAAACCGAAAGCATTTCAAAATTACGGCCGTTTTTATTTGAACTGGTTAGGGCGGGGGCTTCATATTGGGTTGGGGCCCCAAATGGCGGTTATGGGAGCGGCTACTCTGGCCGTGGTTCTAAAACCACTATAAGCTCGCTATGGTTCAACGATACAAAGAAGTATTTGGTTGAAGTTTATATTGGGGGGTAAATTGTTTGAAAATGAATGATTGTTAGATCTTCAAGAAACAGATCCAGAAACAATTTTTGACGAATTCACTGGTTAAGATTCACATTACCTAAGCACGGGCCCATAGCCAAAGGGGGGTCAGGGAGGCTCAGCACCCCCCTTTAGAAAATTTTCAACGTTGCTTGTAAGTCAACGCAAAACCCTTGTATTCCCCTCCTGAAAATTTTTTAACCCCTCTAGCAAGGTGAGCTGGCTGTGGGTTCGCCTAAGCAGTACACCAACGCTACACTCTAATGATGTCGTGTGATTCGAAACAAAGCTTGATTTTTAGTCAAATTTTTTCAGCTTAATACGGCGGGGGGTCATAGTCGCCCAATGAGCCCACCCTGGATCTGCTCCTATGCAGTAGTATCCGAGTCAAATGGTCTACGACTAAAATTGACAACTCTGAAAAGTTTAGAAGCGTTTTCAGGCAGGAATCGTGCCAAGACTATAAACGCTATTTTAAACGGCTTTCAAAAAAATACCAGAGCCGAAGGTCAACAAAATTTGACGGAACCATAACCACAGGTGAAGCCGGAGATGACACGAAATTAAGCAGTGAAAATGATGATGTTTAGTTAGCATATTTTAGCAAATACTATGTAAGGTATTGTTAAATCGTTTGGTTTTGCGGCTTACTTTTTTACAATATCTGGGCAATTTTATCGTCAAAATTGTACAAAAAGTTTAAAAACCAACACACCAAACAAATAAATTTTGTAAAACTACGTACAATTTCATTACCGAAATGGCCAGAACATCCAGTAGAAATTCTACTGGAATCGCAGATTAATTTTGAGCCGGACCCGCAGGCAAACCAACGGTCCTACCGCTGGTATATATGTATATATAATATATATTCGTTGCCTAAATATTAAGCTATTAGGTTCGTTGCATTCGGGGGCCCAAAGATCAGGGTCGGAACGTTTTTCTATGGGACAAGAAATGTGTAAGCTTAAGCTTTAGACTAATTTTTTTGCTTGGGCTTAGGCTTAGACTAAGGCTTAGGAATATGCTCATTCTTACGCTTTAGGTTAGGCTTAGGCTTAAGCTTTAGACTTAGGAATATGCTTATAACACTGTTCCGCCCATGTTCTTTACATTGGCCCATTCTGGCAAGGTAAACACACACAGTTCTGTTAAAAGCCTAATGGTCATGATGTGTTAGGTATAGAATAAGGGTACTATGCTTAACTTGCACCAAACCGAAAAATATTGCAATATATACATTATGTACCCATGGTTACCTTATATAAAGTTGTCTATATATACAAGGAAAGCTCATAAACTTTATTATCAACTATGCTTTGAATTGTGGATTTCTATGCTGTTATATATTGATGTTCTTTGTTGTTAGCTGAGGCGTATACAAGGGCGAAGATGAACGAGGGGGGTAGATCCCATTAGGATATTATTTTCGAAACTTAACCAAGAACGCCCCACTTTTAGCAGGCTTTAACATTCGGGATTTTTGAACGCAAAGTTTTTGTCACTCGCGTTTGCTGGTTGAACCAAAGGTTACTTTTGATATTTTTAGTCTCTGGAATTAATATTTAGACGACGCCGTTGGTTGTTAACATGGCTGGCTTCAACTGTGTTAACATTTGGAGCTAAGGTGTACAGGGTGCCTATTCTACTTAGTTTCAAGCTTCGAGAATTGTAAGCTTGTTTTCGGTACATGACAAAGGTTTTTTTGGGCGTTTTTGGCTTTCTTCTGTACTGTGTTACATTTATAAGGAGATATGTCTAGCGATCGTTGTTGATTCATAAGGTTGAGCTAAATTTAGCTTGTATAACAGCATGCTTGACTACTAAATTAACGGTTCGCGTGTTGACTTGTATTACAAAATGTTCTGTACTTAGAAGCAGGCTCGTATGCAAAATTTCGGCAATCTAATATCTCCTTTGCCTAAATTTCTGATGAACCAATAAAGAACGCAGTGACGTAGGCTAGAATAATCCGCTAGATTATGGAGGTTACGAAAATTTTCTCGGTAGCTCGCCAAAAAACTTAAAATACAGACCAGTAGCCATCTCACCTTGGCTTAAAAATTTTTCAAGAGGGCATACCGGGGTTTTCAATGACTGCAAACAACGTTGAAAATTTTCGGCCAATATAAAGAACTGGAGCGGAACAGGTATAATAAGCATATTCGCTAAGCCTAAGCGTAAACCTAAGCGTAACATTGAGCATATTTTACAAGCCTTCACCTAAACCGAGCAAAAAAATAGTCTAAAGCTTAAGCTTTCTCTCTTCTAGTCACACAGAAAAACGTTCCGCCCCTGATCTTTACATGGGCATAATTTTCTACGAGAACAATCTATTTCCAGGGGAGAGCTGTGACCACCCCGTCCCCGTTGGCTAAGGGTCCGATAACATAAGGTTTTACTCAAACGAAATCCCATCATGGCTGTCCCTGCTTAACAGTGGTGGAATCAGCCTGTTTCGAGGAAGCGTAGTCTGTGTGGCTTCCCTGTAAATCTTCCACCAGTGCTACTTAGCTATTTGTATTAGCGATGGCGTTCTAAAATGGCTTCGAAAAGCTCAAACATCCTAAATTAAAAACGTATATTTGCAGTGTTGCCTGAGCGAATAGTTCCTTGTTTTTTATACTCGATATTTGTTCTTACGGTACCTTTAGAATTTTATAACAAACGTTTAGCGAAAGGATTTGGGTTGGGCATCAAAACCAACGGAAAATATCGGGTTTGTTTCAGTTTTTTCCCGAAGCGGCGGAAAATCGAAACCGATTTAAAAATATATTAATATTAGCAAATAAATTCTGCAACTGCAAGGAAACGTCACCGAAACCTGTAAGAAATTGGTGTTTTTCCAAGTGTCTCATAATGGACGAGTTTTGCTCAAAGTCTATGGGTCGCTGCTGATTTACTGTAGTGACTCGAATAATAGAGGTGTAATAAGATGGGGGCCCCCATTTTGATTCCAAATCAATAGGAGTCCGTATTCCTAATAAGAGGTTGTAAGCGGATAGAGTCCCTAAAACTCTAATTAGAGTCCATAAATGTCAATTATCCCTAATTGTTGCGCATAAATGACTCAAAGACCAAATAAAGTTGAGTTCGAAACTTTAACGCGTACTTTAAGCTTTGAAAGTACTTTCATAACCGTTGGATTCTATACAAGTTTTTGCTGGTTGTGTTCACCGTAGCCGCGACCAATGTCACTTTTAGGGGCGTAAACAGTAGGCGTATTCCTAAGCATAAGCCTAAGCCTAAGTGTTGCAAAACTGTGTTCGTAAGCCTAAGCATAAGCCTAAGCAAAAAATGTAATCTACAATCTAAACCTACTCCTTTAGAGACCCACCAGAATCCTGAACGCCCCTTAAAGTAACATGGGCCGTATAGCCGCGATAGAGCTGAATTGAAAGCACACACAATTTTAATTTAGTCAACTGAGACCTAATTTTTCTCATGGTTCCTTTATTGATTTTTCTTGTTTTTCCTTGATTTCAACATTCTCAGTTGTGTAACGCGTTCGTTTTTAAATAAACTTCTGATTAAACACGTGAAACAGTGAAACCATTGGCGGATCCAGGATCTCAAAATGGGGGGGGGGGCAAAATTTCACAGGTAATAAACTTATTTTTGACCAACACACAAACCACGAACTATTGCCATAAAATTGACTTCCTTACGTTCGTTCAATTATTGAAAGGCTCGGATTCGGAAGCCAATTTAGTTTTGAAAAAGCAAAATCCAGTCAGCTTCAGCAGTATCCGTTTCTGTTTTGAATGAGTTGGACCTGCCTGCTATTTTCGGAAAATGTTTTAGCATTAGCGGTTATGGACTTCAATTTTTATTTCGTAGAACAGCAATACAAACTTTGGTACAACTGAAATTGCAGATTCGTGGTGCCTTCTTAGTAGAAATCAAAACTATTACTTTTTGTTATGACAATGGCTCACAATAGGCGTTTACCTGTTTTGTTCGAAAAGATAAGAATTTACTTAAGTCGGCGACTTAAGTAATTACTTAAGTATAACTTAAGTAAATAAGTAAGATTTCACAAACTCAGCCATTGACACTTTTGTGGCTTGCACCTTCGCTTAGTATCACTTTGGCATCAGGTTTAGTAGCCATTAACGTTTTTCAAATTTGTTGACGCACAAGTACATAATTTTCAATTTTTCAATTTTTTCCGAAAAACAACGGTTTCTTCGGTCGATTCCATTTTTTCTCACAACAATCCTGGCTTTGAAAGACCGCATATAATGTTTATAGTATATAACAACAAGTATTTTCAGGTTCTACTCTAACAAAAAGTCAAACGAAACCCCATTCAAATGTGATTTATTCACTAAAATTATATTCAAATTAGATATATATTCGTAAACACCTCAGGTGCCTTTATTTGCTTTAATTATGAGTAATCATCATAGAAATAATTCACCAATACGAAGATTAAAAGTCAAAAATCGGACCATTCACGGAGAAGGAACGAGTATTAAGTAAGAGTTACGGTATACTTGTCGTACCGCCGCTGTCCGTCACCAGTACAGCGCAGTTCGTCGTTCGTGCGTTACCATACGGTATGATACGTGAATAATTCGCGTACGATACTGCACTGTGACGCACAGTGACGAACGGCGCCGGATGACATCAAAAGTATAGCGCAACCTTAATCCTTCTCACATTGAGTTGCCTATAGGCAACTCAGCGCAGTGTATATACGTTAAATAATATACATCACCCAGTGTTGAATAATTGCAACACGATGAGTACTAAATTACCACAAGACGTGAGAACCCCCTCGGGCTCGCGCGTCAAGCTCCTATAGCTGAGTGGTGATGGTATACGCCTTCCACACCAGTCACTGGAGTTCGAATCCTAGCATAAAAGTAGGTGTCAGGGGAAATAGAAAACATTCATGTGAGAAAGGGTAAAGTTTATAGACGAACCTTGGTGTAGACAAGCGCATCGCCGGAATATTAGCTTGAAGTCAGGGTACGCATTCCCAAATGTGTGTAGCACATATCACCAGTTGGTCATAGGTGTTGTAAAACTTTCGAATCAGTGAATGCTGAGGCTCAAAATTTAGCACATTTTTTTGAATTTGACTTTTTCTACTGCTGTAGTAATTTTGAGTTTAATAACCGCAATAGTTAACGAGTTTACTAACTGATGATAGTTGCTATACACATTCGAAAATATGGGCGCTTGTGGCAGACATGAGCACCGCGGGAATATTAGCTTCGAGTCAGTATTTGAATTTAAAGCGGAGAAAGTTTGAAATACGCTGATGCAATTTTTTCAAATTTTTAACTTTATACCTACCTATACAGAAATGTTTAAGGAATCGATTGGGTGGAGTTGCACTTTCTTGCACCTTCACTTGCCCGAATCTGTGTTAATAAAAATAAATTCCGCAAAATAACACGAGTTAAGTGGTTTCAAGCGCTAAAGCCCTATTTGTAGGTGCAAGTTTTTGCTGCGAGAATTTGCAGCTGCAACTTGCACTTGCAAGTTTTGTCCAAAATCCCGTTCGAAAAACTTGCAGCTGCAAATAATTCATTAAAAATCATAGGTAAGAATTTAGTTCACATGTGTGAATAACCATGCAAGTTCACTGAATTTATTGCAGCCGCTTTCTCATTGGCTGATGAAAAAATGCATGTTCTGCGTGTAATTTGCAACTGCAAGTTCTCGCAGCAAAAATTTGCACGTGTGAATAGGGCTTAATGCTGCTATTACGGTGGATCTTGAGAGAAGGGCCGTCTGGCATGGACTTTCTGAGTCCTTTGAAAAATATTGTTTTTACATTTAGGGCGTATTTTTGTCGAAACGATTTTTCTGCCCGATCAACAACTGCTTGGAACTCAATTATAGTAAAATTACGAAACTGCAAACGAAATATTTTCATTTAGGTTTGCGGTCTCAGGCTTTGATTAGAATCCAAATTTGAACTAGGTTAAGCGTCAATTTAAAAATCGACTTCTACCTAAATTCAGGTAAGCAGTGTCAAACGTTCATCATTTTAACGCATTATTGCTCAATTTACAATTTTCACTTTAGGAAAGATTTTCGTGACCGAGACCGAGACCGTGACAGAGGTCGAGATCGATTTAATCGCGGGAACGGTGAACGTGACCGCGACAAACCACGAGACATCAAAGACCGAGACCGCGATCATGAGTCTGTTGGGCGGCGAGGATCAAAAGATCGCGACCGATCACAAAGTCCACCATCGTCTAATGCGCTCATCAACGCGTCTTTGATCGATCCGCCTGGGGTCAAATCGTATTCAGACAGTGAAGCTCTTCATCAGCCTGGTCGAGGTAAAGTTGATGCCGGTTAGGCTGAAATCAGTGCCTGTATTCTTAAATGTGTATAGCGTCTATCACAAGTTGGTAATAGGTCTTGTAACTTTCGAATCAGTGACTGATGACCTTCAAAATTTAGCACATTTTTTCATATTTCGTTTGTAAAACTCATGCGCCAAATTTAAGCACCTGAACTGCAGGAGTTCGTGCGGTTGAAAACCTATCACTTGCTGATGATATGTGCTCGCCGCGTGTAAGAATATGGACAGTTAACTTGTGTTTGCAAAGTGCATACGCAAAAGGTTTACAAGCGAGCGAATATAATTTTTACGCAGTATACAGTGGCGGATCCAGGATCTCAAAATGGGGCGGGGGCCAAAATTTCACAGGTAATAAACTTACTTTTGACCATCCATACACAAACCACGAACTTATTGTCACAAAATTGCTATATAATTTTTGTCGAGATGCTGTTGGGTGGGGGGGCCACGACCGGGGTGGTCCCCCCGATGGATCCGCCATTGCCAGTATAATTCAGCAGTTTCAATCGTTCAATTCGAATTTTCGAGAGCTCTCGAACTCATTTTCTCATTTAAACCAATTAATTTATGTCAAATTTAACAGTTGGTTGAATAAGATCAGGGCTCATATTCTCAAACGTGTATCGCAACTATCATCAGTTAGTAATAGATTTTTAAACTCAAATGTACCCAGCGAACGATGCGCGTTATGGCCTTCGTTTTTATTCATGTGGGTCCCTGCAGTTTTGTATGCTACCCAAATTGGTTTCAGATGTGATTTATATACAATTGAGATATTATTAGCAATAAAGATTATTCTAACAAATTATACCACCCAAATATTAGAGGGGGCGGCCAAAAACGCTGCGGCTCGTCGTACATTTTGTACTGCGGAATTTTTTAAAAAGTTGCACCCTCTTGTACAAACTAATTAAAAATTTTCAGGAGGGGCGTACAAAGGTTTCTGTTGACTTACAAGCAATTGTAGAAAATTTGCCAGGAGGGTCAAAACTTTACCACGGGGCTGAGCCTCGCTGTCCCCCCCTAGGCTAGGGTCCCCATCAAGTATTAAGCTCATTAACCTACTTTCATTATGTTCCGGTAGTATTTTCAGGTTACAACATCAGCGATTGGGTAAAACACATTGAACGGATGGGTGCGTCTGGTCTTGTACTTGAGTACCAACAAATTCGACGAGAATCAAACTCTGGAATGTTCAATGTAAGCTTTGTTGTAAAATCCTACTCACACCAATTCGGCGTTCAATTGAACGCACTGATCTATGCAGGCCAACCCATTTGCAGACACAACGCTAGTGAACTTGAAGACAAGCTTACGTTTATGTTTAGGCTTACGCATAAACTTTAGGCTTAAGGCTAGAGTGGACAGGTTCTTATAGTTAACATGGGCCGCTAACACAGTCCAGTATACTACCTCCATGTTCTATACATTTGCCATTATGTTTAGGTTTAGGCTTAGGAATATGCTTTTAGGCTGAAGGCTAGAGTGGACAGGTTCTTATAGTTAACATGGGCCGCTAACACAGTCCAGTATACTACCTCCATGTTCTATACATTTGCCATTATGTTTAGGTTTAGGCTTAGGAATATGCTTATACTACTGTTACGGCCTTGTTCTATGCAGTGACCCATTTTGTTTAGGGACCATGTATAGAACTGGGCCGGAACAGTAGCATAAGTATATTCCTAAACCTAAGCCTAAGCCAAAGCCTAGGTCTAAGCAAAAAAATTAGTGTAAAGCTTAAACTGACTCTATTATAGCCCCTTCGGAAAACGATCCGGCCCTGTTCTATACATGGGCCTTGTTTAATATCACTGTCCAGCATAGTACCGGTTATGGTCGGAGATGTTTATTTTAATGTTTTGGCTGAATACCGTTGTTTGCAACAGAAATTCAAATTTAGGCGTATAAAGCAAACAAAGACCAAAAAATTGATGATGCCAAGACGTCCACTTGCATGCAATGAGGCTGGTGAACTTGAACAGCTTAGGTTTATGTTTAGGCTTACGCTTAAACTTTAGGCTTAAGGCTAGAGTGAACAGGTTAATGTTTTAGCTGAACACCGTTGTTTGCAACAGAAATTCAAATTTAGGCGTACAAAGCAAACAAAGACAAAAATCGATACCAAGACGTGTTGTGTTTCGATCATACACGAGTTAAACTGAATGATCGTTTGGATGGACATACTGATTATATTCACGCTAATTATATAGGTAAAATTAGAATATTTAAAGCTTAAACGCACTACAGTCAGTGCCGGAGCAGGCTAACATGCGGACGCTTCCAAAATTCTGAGGTGAGTGGCGTCTTGCAATGATCAAAATATAATTTTTTCTTTAATATCTTGTTCGGGTGGGGCTCGTTTTTTGGAATGTGTGCCCCCAAATGAGGGCATGAGGGCGGCTAGGGGGACCCTCTTTGAATTGGAGACTGCAAAATGGAGGTACAGGGGGTGGTTGCTCCGGCCCTGATGACAGCCTCGGTTGTAGTTAATAGGATTTTATTTTGGAAAAGAATAACTTTATTTTGTGATATCTATGACCGAATATATTAACCTAAAGTCGACGTTAATATAATACTTGTAAAAGGCCTTAGTCATTTCCCGATATGATATATTTCTGTACGCCGCCTGTAAGCTTCCATGACTACATAGCATCTTAAAAGGATCTGATGCTAATTTGAAAATTAGCGGCGGGTTAAAGGATTAAAAAGTCATTTACTGGTTGCTGAAATATGCAAAATTTAATAACAGTAATATCGGTGAGTGATAGGTTAATATATATGTTCGAAATTTTGGCCCATGTATAGAACAGGGCTGTTGCACTAGTAGAAGTATATTTCTAAGCCTAAGCCTAAGCGTAAGAGTATGCTTATACCTAAGCCTAAGCCTAAGCGTAAGAATGAGCATATACCTAAGCCTAAGCCTAAGCCTAAGCGTAAGAATGAGCATATACCTAAGTCTAACCAAAGAAATTTAGTCTGAAGCTTACGCTTTCACTATTGTAGTTCCGCACAAATACGTTCCGCCCCTAATCTTTAAATGGTTCGAAATTCCCCATTGGCTTCCGAGACAATTTACGTTTGACCCACAACAGGTTAAATATGTTTGGTTCCTTTGTTTCAGATGGTTACAAACAAAGAAAGGCGTACATTTGTACTCAAGGTCCGCTGAAGAATACATTTTTAGACTTTTGGAGAATGATTTGGCAAGAAAAAGTAAAACCAAGACGCACAGGGCCAAAAACATTTTGGGAGGGGCTTACATAGGGAGTTTACACGTCTTACCAATGGGCTTTAACTGTTCTGTGGTACGGGATGAGCCCTGCCCTGGCTCCACTTTGGCTTCTGACCCGTGTTGTAATTTAAATAAAGTAGAAATGCGTAAATCTGAAAATATAGAATCAGTGAACAAGCATATTTTTGTTTGTTTTTGTTAAAAAAAACTACAGTAGTAGTAGCCAAGGTTGCACCCATGCGCGACTTTCCGAAAATGCTGTGGTTTTACACGTTTTCACAAAGTGTATACTCGTACACAAGTGACTATCAGAATATATAAGTACTAATTCTTTTGTAGAACAATTTGCAATAAACTGTTAAAAACAATGTTTACTTGTACTGAAACGGTGCTCAAAATACGTATGTGTGGCGTTCGAGCTTTAATATATAGATTACAAAGTCGGCAACGTACATACTTTGTAATATAAATTGAAAAATACTTAAGTAATATTTCAGAACGCACCATATGTTTATTTTCTGGAACTGAATACTGATTTTTCAGGTGCTTATCATTGTGATGACAACACGTATGGTCGAACGTAACCGTGAAAAATGTGGACAATACTATCCTACTGTATCGAAGAAGCCGCTGACCATAGGGCATTTTAGTATATGTATGAAGGTAAAATACTTGTGTAAAAAATTTTCTTAAAAATTGCGGCTCGTATACCCTTTCCCTCCTACATTTCGGGCCCGTCGCAAAGGGGGGGGGGCTGGGGGTCTCAGCACCTCCCCCCGCTGAAAAAATTTTGGCCTCCTGGAAAAGTTTCAACCTTGCTTGCAAGTCATTAAAAACCGTTGAATGTCCCTCCTGAAATTTTTTAGCCCCCTAGGAAGGTGAGCTGGCTACGGGCCGGCCTACATTTAAAGGTTAAAGCTTTATGCTTAGGATTAGAGTTAGGTAAACGCAGTGCCGGATGCGTAAATTTCTGACGGAGATCGTGCTGGTAAAAATTATGAAACGTTAATTTTTACTCACTACAAAAAATCATCAGTCAAATTGACTCTCTCCGAAATAGGCTTTTTCGGACTACACAAACTGAGTCAAAATTTGACTCCGCCAGAGTCAAATTCGACTCACTGAGCGATTCACTGAGTTGAACTTGACTCTGGTGGAGTCGAATTTTGACTCAGTTTGTGTAGTCCGGAAAAGTCTGTTTCGGAGAGAGTCAATTTGACTCACATTTTTTCCTGTGTGTATGATATACGTGCCAATTTTCTGAGCGGAAAATTGTAACGTAAAATATTCTGACGGGGGATGTACGACCTCCCGCCCCCTCGGCTTCTGCTACTGGGTAAATGCTTACGATAAGTAGGCTCCACACTTTTCACGCCACGTTTACGGTTAAAGCTTAGCTATAGCCTCACACTGATGCTAATGCAGAGACTTAAGAAGATGATTAGGCTTAATCTTTGCTATGCCTTTTCTGAAGATTAAGCCTAAGTCTCTTCACAAGCCTTTGCATAAGCCTCAGGTTTCTGACGTCTCAGTCTAAGCCTGTGTCGGTGGAAGTATACACGAGCCAAATTTGGTAAATAAAGCGAAATTCATTTTTACTGTTTAGCTTATTGTTTAACCAGATACCAGTTGCACGGGTGTTGCTCTATGCTAAATAACTTAGTTCTATCTTGACAAAAAACAGTAGCGGATCCAGAAACTTCTGGTACAAATATGAATTTATAAACACGCGACACTGAACATACCATTTACGATATATCGAGAATAAAAATTTTTCCCCGAAACCCAAATAAGTCTTGTCTTACGTGCAGATATTTCAGTTCATAAATGAATATATCCCCTCTATCCATCCCCCCGGCCCATGTTACTTTAAGGGGCGTTCAGGTTTCTGGTGCGTCTATAAAAGAGTAGGTTTACAGTCTAATTTATAATTTTTTGCTTAGGCTTAGGCTTAAGCTTAGGAACACATATTTGCAACTCTTAGACTTAGACTTAGGCTAATAGGAATACGCTTAATCTACTGTTAAACTCCTTAAAGTAACATTGGCCGAAATCACATTTAAACCGTGACCTAATTTCAACACGGTCGATAACATAGCTAGTGCAATACGCATATGGTCAGTAAATTATAAATAAATGTTTGTTTTTATTTTTGCTTGAATCTGTTTTTCTTTTATTTTTATTGTTTCAGAAAATAATTCACGAAGACGAGTACGATTTGTCGTATTTATCAGTAACAGACAAGTTGACTTCCGATACACGTATTGTTTGCCATATACTGTACCACGCGTGGCCCGATTACAAAGTACCAAAATCACCGTCCGCATACTTAGCGTTGCTTCGATTAATTCATAAAATACAGGTAAATGAAGTTTAACGGTATTTTTAAAGGTATGTTTGACCCATTTCCGTATACTTGTACCTATGTTACACTTTTACTCAAGTATAACTTATACTACAGTAGGATTACAGAAACCCAGCCAATGCCTTGTAAACCAAAATGAATGGTTAATAAATAAATCTTTTCAGGCGACACAACTTAAACTACAATTTCCGGACTGGTCCGGTCATGTGATGGGGCCACCAATTGTAATCCATTGTTCCGCCGGAATTGGTCGTACGGGTACATTTTGTGCGATTGATATTTGTATTGCGAAGTTAATTGAAACCAAACGTCTTGATGTTGCGGAAGTTGTCCGAAAAATCCGAAGTCAACGTGTGCATTCGATTCAGACACCAGAACAAGTAGGTGCAACAGCACTGTAAATTCCAATGAGTTGATTATTAATTCGCTTTTGTGAGTAGTTGGTGATTTGCTAGTTTAAAGGCCCCCAAATTTCAACTCCGTATTTAGTTCTATCTCGATGTTACGCTATCAGCTCTGATTCAGTGATGCGGTCGGTTGAACGTTTCCTGCCTCACTCAGTACCAAGTATAACACCGAAATAATAACACGATTACAACAAACAGTTATAGTCGTCCTAATGGCGTTACTTGATCCGAAATTTTCTGTAAAAACGGTGCCCAAATTCTGGTTGAGTCTAGCCACCGGCTCACGATATTCTACTCTTTCTCCAAGTTCCCCGGAAACCGTGCAATCCTAACCCCGTTAGAATTACACCCAAAATTTTCCCAAGTTTTTAACAGCAGTACACTCGAACCCGTAAGAGATATACAAAATTTCCGAACAAACTAAAACGCCGTTAAAATGGTCAATTCGGTTCTAAGAATAGTAAAACTAACCCCGATAGAATAGCCAACAGCAGTTCTAAGAATGGTAAAACTAACCCCGTTAGAATTATCAAACTTCTGCCCAGGTTCCTTAGTTTTCTCCGGTTCCCCAATTACTCCATAAGCTCCAGTATCGAAATACTGTGCAACCTCTTTCGCAAAAGCATAACCACGAAATACAACAACAACAGCCGTGTTTTCCTTCACATATCCAGCCGCCGAGGCACTCCAAATTTCAGTTACCCCACTTGTTAACCGGAAACTATAACTCTGGAAAACTTCACCAAATTCTGTAACTAAAATCAAACCGTAAACTATATGCGAAATTTCACTGCCAACCACGAACAATATGCAACACTAATCAATATGGCCACGCAAGGACCAGGTAAGACCAACATTGCTGGCACAGCCGCCATAGCCTCGATTTTATAAGTTTTCCATCCTCAAAACAACGTCTGAGAATAACTTAAGTTCTAAGAGAGACTACGTGACGCCACAACCTTCGTTGAGGTGTGGTTTTTGGTTGGATTTAGTTTTATGTTTTAGGTTTTAGTTTGAAATATTATTAAGAGTGGCAAAGAGAATACAATTTATGTTCAAATTTTTTATTGACGTCCAAATCAACAAAATCGTTCGCGTGCCTGTTCGAAGTGTTTTTTGCTTATATTTTTAAAAATTTCGCTACTAGCTTTTTTCTTTTACTTCCGGCTACACTATTTCTAACTGCAGTAAATGTATAGAATAGGGTCGTAACAGTAGTATAAGCATATTTCGAAGCCTAAGCCTAAGAATGAGCTCCTACCCTAATCTAAGCCTGTGCAAAAACAAGTCTTAAAGTTGAGCAAAAATTAGACTAAAGCTGAAAGTTTTACTGTATTGCAGTTTTGCAGAAATACGTTCCGCTCCTAATGTTTACATGGAACTTATAATTGCGATTGTAGTTTAATTTTTGTTTTCAGTACATGTTCATACACCTGGTGCTAATTGAATTCGCCGTCAATTCTGGTATGTACAACGTTGATAAGTTGGATTTATCTGGATTTGTTGAAGATTCAAACTCGTTACCTTAAGAATTCATTCAACAATCAAAGCTATTAAGTTGTATAAGGATCGGTAGCCATAACGGTCACGGGACTTAGTCCCACCGGCCCATGTTACTTTTAAGGTTGTTCCGTTTTGTGGTGTGTCTGTTAAAGAGTATAGGTTTAGATTCTAGACTGCATTTTTTGCGTAGGTTTTGGCTTAGGAATATGTTCGGCCCTAAAAGTAACATTGGCCGACCACTGCTTTGCGTCATAGCGTGGTTGAGCTGGCTATGGGGCCTGGATGCATAAATGAACAGTGGTATAGGCCATTGATACATTAAACGCTATTCACACGTGCAAGTTTTTGCTGCGAGAATTGGCAACTGCAAATTGCACTTGAAAGTTTTGCCTGAAATCCCGTTCGAAAAACTTGCATCTGCAAATAAGTGATTAAAAATCATAGCCAGCAATTTAGTTTTATGCGTGAATAACCATGCAAGTTCAATGAGTTATTTGCAGCCGCTTTCTCATTGGCTGTTGAAAAACGCAATTTCTGTGTGCAAATAGCCGCTGCAAGTTCTCACAAAAACTTGCACGTGTGAATAGGGCTAGGTTTGGCTTAATATTGAAATAAGTTTTAATATCGTACACAAATGTTGACAAAATGTCCTAAAACATGCACTCAAATGTATCTAACCCCTTATCACATTGAGTTGCTTATAGGCAACTCAGTGCAGTGTATATATGTTCATATATATCGCACCGTGTTTAACAATTGCAGCACGTATACATAGTACTAAATCACCACAAGACGTGAGAGCCCCCTCGGCCTCGAGCGTCAAATAGCTGAGTGGTGATGGTATACGCCTCCCACTCCAGTCAGTGGAGTTCGAATCCTAGCATAAAAATAGATTCCAAGGGAAATAGAAAATATTCATGTGAGAAAGGGTTAATAAAATTCAAAACTTTAAAGAGTCGCCACTGAAACGAACAACATTGCTTGATATGGTTCTAAATAATTTCCAACCGAAAGCTTTGAAGCAAATACATCTATGATTAAAACAGGCTGATAGCCGGCTCACCTTCCTGGACGGCAGCGATAAAACTTATTTTGGCAAAACGTACAAGGGTTTCCAACTGTGAAATTGAAATGATTCAATGTAAGGTAAAAAGTTTTTCCAGAGACCTGCGCCTCTCTCTCTGGCACTTTCTCTGGCTACGAACCCAAATTAGTAAATCACATACGTTGGAACAGGAAGAATTTGTTCGGTTTCATATTCAGTGAAAATATATTTGGCAAAATTCTATGCCAAACTTACAGGTTTAATAAATAAAAATATTGAATTCAGCGCCCGTATTATTAAATGTGTCTAGCACCTATGACCAGTTTGTGATAAGTGTTGTAACTTTCAAACCAGCGCATGGTGAGGTTCAAAATTCAGCCCAACTCTGCGGGACTAGTCATGAGTAAGCTTAACCTTGAGACTAATTTTTTTGCTTGGCTTACACTTAGGCTTAGGCTTAGGCATATCCTTATAATACTGTTCCACCCGTGTTCTTGACATAGGCCCATATTGCTAAGCCTAAGCCTTAGCAAATAATGTTGTCAGGAATCTAAACTTACTCTTTTGCAGATCCACCAGGAACCGGGACGGCATTAATTGTACGTGGGCCTTTGAAAGTATACTAAATCGAATCCGTCCGCTTTTTATCAAACAACTGCACAATGTGCAATTGCTGCAAATAATTGCTTTAAACAAGAGTCGATAATGAGTCTTTACAAGAGTGTGCAACTGGGCGTATTCAGTGTTGAAAAGAATGTACCCGGCACGCGTTGCGTTTTTGGCTTACCCCCTTTATTTAGAGGGGGGTACAACCGATGCGAACCATGACGCTTTTGTATGCGGCTTCATACACGCTCGCATTATAGTGTAATTTAGTGGTATTCATGTGATAGCGACCCACTCTAAATAATTGAAGATCGGCCAAAAACACAACGCCCGGTGGTTCATTTTGTACCTTGCGGGACCCCAAGAGTTACACACTCTTGTTAGTATCCACTCTTGCTTTAAGCAACCCATTACAGTTTTATTTTAATATTAATGTATAACATGACGGAATCTGTATATATTTCGACTGACAAAGATTGATAAATCGCTTACATAATGTATATTAGCTTGCGTACACCATGATTTTTGGCGTGTGGAGCAACACGAATCTACGACATTTCGACACCTGACAACTTGTTGCCTGACAGGTGTCGAAGCCTACTCCTAAGCCAAAGCGTAAAGCAAGCCTAAAGGCAAATTCTAATGGGTGTCAACAAATTGTCGGGTATTCGCAATGTTGGGTTACGGTATGTCGGTAGACGAGTTGTCTGGGCGACAAAATGTTGCGATACCGTGCGATACAAGTAAAACGCAGTAGTGTACGCCAGTTTGGTAGATATCATGATTAATATTATTGTTTTGTCTACAATAAATCTTCCAAATGGAAATAGTTCCACTGCATGCTCCTTTGACCCTTTCATTCATGGAGTATACCTGAGCAACTAAATACAAATACGAGCAATACAGGCACTGTGAGCAATGTTTAACAATTTAATTAACATATGCGCAGTGCAAAATCTGCACAAGACGTGTAAGCCCTCTCGGGATTGAGCGTCTAGCTCTTTTAGCTTAGTAGTCATCGTAAACGCGTGTCACCCGTGAGACTGGGGATCGAATCTTAGAATGAAATTACATCTCATATGAAATTGTAAATATTCATATGAGAAAGGGTTAAATTAGACGATGCTTCAAGTAGAATTTTGGTGCTTTGAGCACTTCAACTTTAGGTCTAGAGCGTATTATTGCCAGGATTTCATTTCGGAAGGATACAACTTTAAGGTAAAAGTTTTTTGCGAGCAAGCGTAGCGAGCAAGCAAAATTTTATGCTTATAAAAATGCCTTTTTTCTCATTTTCCCGGAAATTTTGGTACAAGATATGTCGCCGCTGCACCAACTTTGAAACTTGCTGCCTATTCCGTGGTATTTATCACCCGATGGATAAAAAATTGACCTTTATCGATTTATTCTCCAAAAAGTATAAATAAGCCAGGGGGCCAATGTTACTTTTAAGGCCGTAACAGTAGATTAAGCGTATTTCTAAGCATAAGCCAGTCTAGAGTGTAAGCCTAGTTTTTTACAGAATCACTAGAAACCGGGACGGCCTTAAAAGTAACATGGGCCAGCCA
>JASANG010000018.1:65000-74606 GCA_030248215.1 Enoplolaimus lenunculus
TTGTTGTTGTTGTTGTATTTATAGGCTCAGTTGAAAACGACAAATGTTTTGGATCGAACCAGAAACTGTCATAATTTGCAGTATTAAACAAAAATTTTGACGAATTTTTAAGCGATTCTATTGCTGATAATTCGACTAATTTTGGGTTATGCGGTGCAAAATCACCGTGTCCTCGTGTTATTGAGTTATTTTGTAAAATGGGCGGAAAGTTAGAAAACGCTGTTGTTGTTGTTGTTGTTGCGACAGGAAGTCGATCATACGAATTTACAGGTTGGCGTCGAAAATTAACGTTTCCGTTCAAGTTCTTTGACGGGCGTTGCCGAAGTATTTCTTCGTTGCTCAATTTGTCAATTAGTGATTTTCCTTGCGCATAAGCTATAATTTTCATTACACAGAATGTGAATGATTTAGGATCACCGCTGTATGAGATTCACGCCACTTAATACTGGATACACTGCATAAAATGGTGAGTCAAATTGACTTTCTTTTAAATAGGCTGGGTGGAACTACACAAACTGAGTCAAATTCGACTCTGCCACAGTTAAACGTGCGACTAGAGTGAGTCGAATTTGACTCTGGCGGTACCGAATTTAACTAAACTTCTGTAGTCCCTCAGTGCCTATTGCAGACAAAGTCAATTTGCCTGCATTATCGTTCAAGCTTTTGATACAAGACAAATAAACGATCAATTCAAGGGTAGTTGCAATACCGGATGTATATCAGTAAAAAAGAGTGGCGGAGCGTGGGTTAAAAATAAATAACAGTCCGTAACCGAATAACAGCCGGGCTACCCTCTGGAGAGGCCAAATAAATATCAGTCCCCCATTATTATTCGGGTCACTACAGTACTTAATGGTGTCGAGAGAAAAAAAGCTTTATAGCGACGCTGGTATTAAACTCTAATATTTAGCTGCATTCAGTCCGTTTGGTTAAAAACCTTATAGCAGCCTTAAATTCGTTGTTATTTTAGCAACAAATGTTCGAAATGTACTAGTCGAATATTACGAAAACTGTTAATAATGATTCCAACGGCCAAATTCATACTTAGGTTCAAACTTTTTTGCTTCCTTTCAGAAATTTAACAAATTTGAATTCGTAGTGCTGCCTCAAAAAAGTAGTAAGTGAATTATTTAATTGAGCAGCCTGAGCTTGATGTACTCACATATCTACACTCTTACTCAATTTTCGTTGCCAGCCACCGCCGTTTTCAACGAACGGATTAGCAGTACTTAATTGGTACCGTTGTTCACATATTCGGTCTGCGCTCTCCGAGACATAGAGCCCCACACCTTCTTGAATCATATGAATTTGTTCAGTACAGACAAGTGGATTTTCTGCAATAAATGCCGGTATATGAAAGAACGATATATATATATATAAATATATATATTTATATATATATATATATATATATATTAATTTTATGTGCTCAAAAATTAACTCGATTAAAAACACTTGGTGAATCAAAACGTAGATAACAGCTCTGAGTAGAGAATACAACTGGGTACATTCTGCGCAGAAGAAAAACTACCGACCTTGCGTGCGTTAATTTTTAATTTGAACTGAATTCGCTCAGTTTAGCGCATATCTGAACTCTCTAAAAACTTAAACTTAAATTATAGCTTAACTTAACTTGAATATTAGTTTAAGTAAAACTGAAATGGCTGGACAGACTAACTAAACTAGAATTTGAAGTTTTACTTAAACTAACAAATTTTTAAGTTTAACACGAGTTTAAAAGTAAACTTATTATTGGTTTAAGTAATAATTGCAGCTCAGAATTTATGTGTATTTAAGAGTTTACTAAGCTTAGCTTAAACTAAAAATCGGTAAGATTTTAAATTAGTTTAAGCGTAAACAAACCTGTTAGTTTAGTTAATCTAGAAAGTTAGTTTAATACTGCTGGATTAGCTTAAGCTTAACTCAAGTTAGTTTAAGCTTTTAGAGAGTAGATTTTGTTTCAAACATACCTACCTCTGAAAATAAGACACGATACAGAATAAAACGTAACACGCTATGGATACATTGTTTTCCTATACACAGAATGTTCCCAGTTGCATACTCTTGTCAAGAGTCACGCTTCGTTCAAACGAACCTTCCAACGAAACCGTTGCAATGTTTTCGTTCAACGCCGTATACGGAACGGTCGAAAGGCGATTTGAGCTCAAATCTAACAAATATAACTCAGATTGCAGTAGAAATATTGATGCAGGCAGAAACGATAACAAATTGTCGCTTAGATCTAACACCATCAGTCGTGGGCATTGGTGAAATGCATTCGGCGAAATATGTGTAATCTGAATAAAAATATAGACAATTTTTGTAAACAAGCAATTTTTATAATGGATGGGTTTCTGAAATGTTACTTAAGTATTTACTCAAGTTATACTTAAATACTGAAGTCACCGATTTTTGTATTTTCGGACAAAAACAAGTAAATGTCAAATGTCAGCCATATATTAAGGAGGCACCATGAGTATGCAATTTCTATTGGATTAAGGTTTTAGTATGCCTGAATGTTTAATTTGTGACATATAAAAATAAGTCAGCGGCTTAAGTATTTGCTTAACTAAGTACGACTTTTGGAAACGACAAACTGGTTAAGTAATTACTTAGCACAAAGAATTAAGTTGTACTTAAGTAGGGTTTTAAAAACCCAGGCGATGCCTTGAAATTTTAATCATTTCTCAAATAGCAGAATATCGGGCCGGCAGGCAGAATGTCAGCGAAGCTCAGTCTTCCTGGGAATAATTATACAGTCCTTTCCGCGTCTAGAACATTTTCAACCTTGCTTGTAGTCATCGATAACCTTTTATGCCCATTCTGAAAAGTCGTTAACCCGGTTCCTAGCAAGCTGAGCTATCTACGGGTGTACAGAATACGAGTAACTTAGAGCAAACTGTGTTCGCGTAGTTACACACAAAGCGCAGCGTTTAGCAATTACTTCATGTATACTCAGAACAAAAACTCCGCAAGCCGTACGAGTCTCCTTAGGCTCACGCGTCAAACTCTCGTAGCTGAACGGCAATAGGGAATGCTTCAATCGCCAGAGACCCGAATTTGAATCCAACCTTGAAAGTATGTCAGAGACTAAGCAGAAAATATTCATGTAAGAAAGGGAAGGTTTATACTGAAGTAATTAAAAATTGTATGTTAGTATGTTCTAGAAGGAGATTTAAGTGAAGAGGTCAGAAACAAAACAGAAAATATTCATGTAAGAAAGGGTTAAGAAAGATGCAAAGTTCAGTCTGAATTGTTTTCTAGCCACTACCTTAAAATATACATTTAGTTTTTTGGCGCAAATTAAGCGAAAAATAAAATGTCTCAAATTTTCAAGACACATCGCAATCTTATGCATTTTCTGAAATTTCAAACAATGGTTCATAAGACATAAGGAAACTTAATTTATCAGCAGAAAAGGTATATTGCTTGGGCTTAAGATAACTTAAGTCATTGGGCCCATGTAAAGATCAGGTACGGAATATTTTTCCTGCGAGAATGCAATAGAGTAAACTTGCGGTTTAGACTAGTTTTTCTCTTTGGTTAGGCTTAGAAATATGCTTATACTACTGTTACGGCCCGGTTCTATATGACCGATTATTGTGACATCGAGAGTCGGTGGCTCAAAACTTAGCTTTCTTTTTTTCTACAGCTATACGCAGTACAAAATCTCCACAACGCTTGAGAATACTGTCAGGTTCAAGGAGTGTCAAATTCGTATAGCTGAATAGTGATGGTAAACGAGCCATCTAGAATCCCTAAATTTCAATCGTAATTCGACATTATGTCTCAAATGAAATAGAAAATATTCATGTGACAATAGGCTAATGAAAAAATTTTAAATAACTGACTTTAATCTGGCAAATGTTACCAATTAACCATTACAGGAGGAATCTGGCAAATGTTACTAATTACCATTACAGGAAGAATCTGGCAAATGTTACCAATTACCATTACAGGAGGAATCTGGCAAATGTTACCAATTACCATTACAGCAGGAATCTGGCAAATGTTACTAATTACCATTACAGGAGGAATCTGGCAAATGTTACCAATTACCATTACAGCAGGAATCTGGCAAATGTTACAATTACCATTACAGGAGGAATCTGGCAAATGTTACCACTTACCATTACAGGAGGAATCTGGCAAATGTTACCAATTACCGTTACACGAGGAATCTGGCAAATGTTACCAATTACCGTTACACGAGGAATCTGGCAAATGTTACCAATTACCATTACAGGAGGAATCTGGCAAATGTAATATTAATTACCATTACAGGAGGCACTTACCAAATTATGTTTCAAACTCAGCTGTTGCAGCGAGTCAAGTCCACTCAACATACCAGCAGATACGTGATCAAGTTGATTATCGTTCAACATTAAAATTGTCAGGCTGCTATTCGCAAATGCACCAGGCAAAATTTCAATAATTCGATTGTTTACTAAATAAAGTTGCGCAAGCGCAGGCATACTCGCAAACGCTCCGGTTGGAATCGTTGTCAGTTGATTTCCAGTTAAATCGACCAATTCAAGTTGACTTAATTGAGCAAACTCATGCGGCGAAATAGCGGTTAATCGATTATCGGTCAGGTACAAAAACCGAAGTCGAGGTAGATTTGAAAATGCATTCTTGTGCAAGTATCGAATCAAGTTACCAGATAAATTAATCAGTGCCAGATTAGGCAAATTAACCAACTCTAAAGCGTTTAAATGTTCGATTTGGTTCGCGTGTAGATGCAGTGCTGTTAGCGCAGTTAAGGCATTAATAGCTGCGGCTGGAATTTCGTTCAAACAATTTGCACCCAAATCTAAAATTTCAACGCTGAGTTGAATTGCTGAAAATGAATTTTGAGCAATATTACAAATTTGATTATGAGATAAATCTAACTGTTTAAGGCTTGGTAACCCGTTAATAACGCTGGTTACGTTTAACTCACGTTGAACTAAATCCATTATCATGTTATGTGATAAATCGAGCGAAATTACTTTTGAAAGCACCGACAACGCTGTGTATGGAATATACCGTAGCTGGTTACCTCTTAACGAAAGTGTTTCTAGTACGTCTGAAATGCCTTGAAATGTACGTGGTTCTATCGCTGTTATCTTGTTATAAGTTAGCAATAAGTTTTTAATATAAAAATTAATAAATGTATTATTTTTCAATACATTCGATATCGTTGCACTTTGAGCATACGTAAAATTACTAATACGAAGCGAGTCAATTGTGCCTAATTGTGATCGTGTTGAACGTAACGCTTGCAAAATAGGACTAAATTTTGCCGGCGATCGCGTTTGATGTTCAGTACTCGGAGCACATTCGATGGCTACCCCGTGAGTTGACGGCCGACAATGACAATATGCTGAAAGTAACCCGGGATATCGTGTGATTGCGCCACAGTAATCATACTGTGCTTTTGTGGTATTGAGTAAAATAGTCAAAATGACAATATATATTGTCGTTTGCCAGTTGATTTTGGCTTGGGATGGCATTTTAGTTATGATGGTTGCAACGCATAATCTTTGTTTATTTGGTAATCGACCAATGGATAGTGTGACGAATAATATGGCTCGCGATTATCTAAACGATTTTACTTTAATTTAACTGTTACGTTCCCCTGAAACGGAGTTGTTTAAAACTGTCATTGGCGAATCCAAGACGAGAAACCTACGTCATGTCGTCTGAATAGGAATCAAAATCAAAACTTTGTATTAATATTGTGTACTTAAATTGTGTTTGGCTTTTCGTTCGCTTTGCAATCGAGAATATATTTAGTACAATATATCTCATAGCCTCAGGCTCGTAGCCAGGTCATCTTGCTGACGGAAGCTAAAAAAAGATTCAGCAAGGGCATACAAGCGGTTTCGATGACTTACAATCAAGCTGAAAAATGAGGAACAAAATTTTTCTACACTGTAAATTGAATGAGTTGATTTTAACTCAGAATGAGTTGAATCACTCAGTCTGAGTTAGGACTATCAGAACTCAAAATTTTGAGTTGATTCAGTTCATTCTGAGTTAATTAATCAACTCGCCCAGAGTCAACTCAACTCAGAGTGAGAATTAACTCAACTCAGAATGAGTTAATGTTTACTGATATTAATTTAGAAATAACCAACTCGCTAGCTGAATTGATTAATCAACTCATTGGAATTTACAGTGTACGGTGGCTGAGAGTTGCGCCTGTCCGCTCTTTGACTACGAGCCCGCATGACCGCCTTCCATCTGAAATTTTACGACTCGCCACTGATAATATAACAAATATCATGGACTAATTTATATTTCGTTGACAACTGCAGATATATTAACGTATAGATCCGCGTGACAGATGCAAACTTACAAATATACGTTTTACTTCAAATTGAGGCGATTTTGATGCGTAACATAGTTTTCTTTTATTTTCAAACGAAGATTAAAATTAAATATTTTGAAATTCTTTTCATTTTAATTGTATCGTAACGACTATTTTTTAAGATTGATCATCATCCTCTTGTGAAGGATTATACTACGATTCAACGTTTATGTACAATGATAAAATTGTGATAAAGGTTGCAGTCTCGGGTAAAGGGTGAATGAGGTTACTACTGAGAGTTGTTTAAGTATGGAATGCGGCCGGTGAGAGCGTATACAACTCGCAGTTGGTTGCCAGTATAGGCACTAGTCGATCCCAGCATACGCCCCGCCTCCTGGTACACCTTCCGCTAAAAATGTTTTATGCGATGGTATTAGGTGTCTACCTTACCATTTTTCCCCTCGGAGAGAAAATTGGCACATATATAGTACACAATTGCGTTTTGATAAGGTTCCAACCCGCCCTACGAATCAGATGTTTTTGAACACGCGCATAAGAGTAGGGTTAGGCGAGGTTCAGATGCCGTTGAAAAATTTTTGCGTTCGTCTAGAAAAAGTTACCACCTCGATTATAAGGTGTCTAAAATGATTGTATGATCCCGCAGAGACTATTCGGAAAGAGTCAATCGCAACACTACACTGCAAATCATTAGTTACAATGATTCCCTTGGAAATAGAACTCTTACGGGACTACACAAACTGAGTCAAATTCGACTTCGCCAGAGTCAAACAAAGTGAGTCGAATTGGACTCTTGGTGCAGTCAAATTTGACTCAGTTTGTGTAGTCCCGTAGAGCCTTTTGAATGAGTCAATTTGATCCGCTATTTTTTACAGTGTATGTCCCGTAATATGGTAGTACAATTGGCATTATGATATTACTGGATTGTGGTTTAACTGAAGGATATCTGCCAGGCAAGCGGGAGGTCCATGTTCTATCCACGGCGGGGCCAATATTTCTTCGCCAATGGAAAGCACTGATAAAGTGAGATCGCTTTCAGGCCTAATAATAAAGTTGGCGGAGAATGGATCTGTCTGTTGTAGTTGCGCCCAACTAGTCACCTATCGTGGCTTTTGGCCACGCTGATAGAATGGGTGTACCGTGGTGGTTGAATGCCATACCAGGTTCAGCGTGGGTGACAATTGAGTCGTGCTTGTGTGCCACAGAACGGGTAACGCAATGAGATCACGGCTGTGCGCGCAGTTGTTGAGTCTGGTAAAGTGGGGCGCATGGACCGCCCACATGCCACACTTTAGGATATATCGTTACCCACGCTACAGTATGCATTCTAAATACTTGCAGCTGTAAGTCTTTTCAAAGGAACATTCCGATTGACCAATCAAACTGCAGGCGCAAGAAATTCAAGCGGCTTGTAACTGCATTCACAAGTGCGAATTAAAATTGAATAGCATGAATTTTAGTGAATATCTTCCAGCTGGCAAGCACTTTAAAGTTGCTTTGTGACTAAACTTGAGCGTGCAAGTTGTAAGTGCAAGTTTTTGCTGCATAAACTTGCATGTGTGACAGTAGGGTTTAAGAGGCGCGTATTCAAAGTGGGTGACAGGGTTGATACATTACTCCCGAAATTTCTTGACAGATGACAATAGTAAATACAAATTTACAGATGGCTCGTTTACAATAATCTACTGAAGCATAGATATGGTCTAAAAAATAGTTTTCTCCGTTTCTGAAACAAAATCCTGGCTACTGTAGTGACCCGAATAAAAGGGGGCGACTGATGTTTATTTGGCATCTCCTTGAGTATACCGACTGTGTTATTCGGTTACGGACTGTTATTTATTGTTTACTCACATCCCAGGCCCTTCCTTACTGATATATACGGTATTGCAAATATCTGTGGAGTTAAACGTTTATTTGTCTTGTATCAACAGCTTGAGCGATAATACAATGTTATACTTACGAATATACATTCAAAACTTAAGTATGCTTTATGGTTTCCAACTCAACTTTATTTGATCCTGGAGTCATTTGTGCACTACATTTAGGGATAACTGACATTTATGGACTCTAATTAGAATTTCGGGACTCTATCCGTTTACAGACTCTTATTAGGGATAACGGTCTCTTATTGATTTTGACTCTAAAATGGGGATCTCCCTCTTATTATCCCCGTCTTATTCGGGTCACTACAGTACAATACCGATATTTAAAAATGTTTGTTGCGAAATACTATTCACAAAATTAAGGAAATACAATCGGATATGAACATTTGTGAAAATATATATTTAATATTTTCTTTTTGTTGATAACGTATATTTTAGCAAATATCGGTGGAAACAATAAAGTTTAGTGTTGAGTGGCCACATTTTTAAAATATAGAAATTTTCTCATACATTTTATACGGCCTATAGTTGTTTTACGCGTACAAACTTCAATCGTTTCCTACGTCGAACTCCCCCAACACATTTTCGGCCAATGTTACTTTAAGGGGCGTAACAGGAAGATTAAGCGTATTCCTAAGCCTACGCCTAAGCGTTTCAAAAAACCAATTGTAAGTGTCAGCCTAAACCTAAGCAAAAATGAATTCAGAATCTACATCTACTAGTTTATAGTCCATTAGAAATCCTGGACGCCCTTTAAAGTAACATGGGCCACATTGTGTATAAATTGTAATACTCGTGTAGCGGTTTCTAGGGTGACACCTAATTCTTGTTCAGCTACACGGATCAAACACAAATTTTGTGTCATGATTAAGTGCTAAAATTGCGTTTGGCTTTTCGTTCGTTTCGCTCGCGAGCTTTTTTCACTGTTATATATCGTGTGGTGTCCCTTATTAATTGAAGTTTATCAATTGTCACCCGTTCGTACACCAACAACGAGATCACAAAACTGTGCAATATTGTGAAACACGACGCAATTAAACTAATTTTTTGTTCAAATTCTACGGTTTTGACACATACTAAAGTACTTTCGACCAAGTAAAGATCAGTGGCGGAACGTTTTTCAGCGGGACTGCAATAGAGTATGCTTAAAGTTTAGACTAATTTTTGCTTGGATTAGGCTTAGACTTATGCTTAGGAATATGATCATTCTTACGCTTACGTTTAGTCTTAGGCTTAGGCTTAGGAATATGCTTATAAGTATTGTTCCGCCCCTGTTCTTTACATTAGCCAGTACTTTCACAAATCAAGGGGCGTAACCTCGATTAATAAGTACTTTTGGGGAACGGATGAGTTAAATAGAAGTGTCTTAGGAGTAAGCGTATCGAGCGAGAAAATATTTTCGTGATAAAT
>JASANG010001702.1:0-74331 GCA_030248215.1 Enoplolaimus lenunculus
TGGTGTTGTTGGCGTTGCTGGTGTTGCGGTTGTTGCTGTTGTTTTTTTTTGTTGTTGTTGCTGCGTCCGCCGATGTTGCGGCTGCTGCTGATGTTGCCTTTGTTGTTGTTGTTGTTGCTCTTGCGGTTGTTGTTGTTGTAGCGGCAGTCTTTGTTACTGCAGCTACAGTTGTTAGTGTTGTTGTTGCTGCTGTTGCTGATAGTTGTTGTGGTCGCTGTTGTTGCTTGTTGCTGCTGTCGTTGTTGTTGGTTGTTTTTGTTGCTGCGAGTTGTTGTTGTTGCAAACTTTGCTGTAATGTTTCCTTTCAACAAAATTATGCATGACATTCAAAAGACATGGATAACACATAGGGACACAATAATGTGCTAATACATATAGGCCAGTTGTGAACAGGGGGCCAGAGTATGGAGGAAGAATTCTTCGGTTGTCTCGGCAACGGGCAGTACAGCCCGAAACCGGGTACTTCACTTTGATTTCAAGGGGGCTAGGGGGCTTAATGCACAGATAACCTATGTTCTTTACCAAAAATATGCACTGATATGCAGCAGTTTATATTCTCAATAAAAGTGCTGGCGCACTTACTCCTAGATGGTCAGATTCCGTTTGAGTGAATGGGGGAATGGTTAGCTCAGCTTCTGGCGATACAGCCCGATGCCGGCTAATTTAGTTTAAGGTTTCTAGGAGATAAGACAGTTAGCACCTATGGGCCAGTCATGTTTAAGTACTTTGGGAGTTTTAATCTGACCTCATTTTACGACATAGTTTGTACACTAACGTGTGTACTTTTAGTGAATAGTGCTAGCACACTTGTTCTTGAGTGTCTCGGTTCTGCTGAAGCGCCAGGGAATGACACAAGGGTGAGGGTTGGAAGGAGTACAAGATGATTCGGGAGAGTTTGTAACCCTTGATACCCCAGGGTGGGTGTCAGGATGTTACCTAGGATCATGCTACCAATTCTTGTCTGAGTCGGGTTTTGAATTTTAACTGTATTTTCTGAACACGTACAAACACTCGTGCCCAAAATTTGTCTGGGCTATTAAACTGTTTAGTTCCTTTGTTCAAGATTTTATAGGGTAGTGTCGCGCGATTGCAGGTTGCCCTGTATGCAAGTTCATAGGTCACACGGTCATTTACGGGAGACTTAGCCCTATTTTCTGCAGAGTTCTAGTACACTGACTCTCTAGTGTAGGTTTCCGATCCCGTCATACTGCGACTACGCGAGCCGCATTCAAAAAAACTGATACTGCTCCAGCTCTAAAAAGGGCTCCTTGCACCAATAGGGGTGCATGGGAAAAACCCGAGCTGGTTTATTCACAATCGGTTCTGTACAACCGTTGCGAGCTGGATCGATAGCACTTTCTCAGTGCTCATTCTTAAGTAAGTCTTAAAATCACTTTCTCACAAGTGTTGTTGTTAAATGCAATTTTTGTTTACTACAACAGGGTAAAAGAGAAATTGCTCTGAGAGCGAGCAGTCAAGTGCGAAAATCGGGACATTGATGGGTTCTCAGGCCAACGTTTGGCTGAAATTTCTTGCGTGACGGGGTTGCGTAGGATTATGGATGTTGGGGTGAGTCTGGAGTTTTCCTTACCGGCAGATTTCTAACTTCCCGTTCACATCTGGCATATGCAATTTTGGCCTAAACTTAACGTTGATCCACAGTGGATGGCGTATATAGGCGTGTGGATCTCACTTTTTCTCCCTCCTTATGTAGTTTCGCGCGGCTTACCATGGTCGCCTGCATTAAAGTTCCGGCTTAAAAGCTACGGAAACAGAATGCTGCGGGTCTCATTAGTCAATGGTCTGTAGGGGAGAATTCTGTCGGACAAGGCTCTGCTTAGTCAATAGGTACTGGGTATCATGGCATCGTGCTTATTTTACTCTAGACTCTCAAGGTGATAGGAAAGCCGTAGGGAGCTAGGTTCTGATACAGTCCGATGAAAACTGCCCTTCCTCCCCTATAAGTAATATCTCAATTGCTCGGAAAGAGCCGTAAGATTGACTTCAGGCGCAAGCAATCAACGACTAGAGTTAGGAGAGGGGCATAGGCGAGTCTGCAGGCCATTTCAGGCTTGAATCTTCTATGGGACTGCCCATGTCTGCTTGAGGTTAGGGAGAAGCTATAGTTCCTTTTACTGAAAGATTACAATTCAAAATTCACCTTATATCCTATGATTTCCATGCTTGCGGCCTGTTATAATCACACAAGACAACCTACAGTTATTTGATTTTAGGTTTCGCCTTTAAGGCTATGGATTAAAATACATTGCACTTCCTTAATTAAAGCTCTGGGGAAAGGGTTCAAAGCACTACTCAACTATGAAAGTCCTGAGCATCATAGCATTTTATTTCTTGGCCAGAACTCAGGGAGCTGGGTCCTAATACGGTCGTGTGAAAACTGCTCTCCCTCCCGGGCAAGTGGTATTTGCGTTTTGATGTGGCGGTCATCGGCGAAGGGCAGGTTAGTATCGCCATTACTCTTGGGCCTACTGCTTTCCCCAGCCCATCTTCTGTCCCTTGTTGCCTGATGGGCTTTCCAGTGAGGTTTGGTTGGGTGGTTCTGCGACTGCGAAAGTCGCTTTTCAAAAGAGCTCTTAATGATCCAGCTTGTAAAGGGTCTTCTGAGCACAAAAGTGCAAGGCAAAAGCCCAATTGTCGGTTCTGTACAATTTCTATATACATTGACGGAAGCCGGAACCGACAAGGCAACATCACAAATTTTCTTATATATTTACTAAAATATAAGACTCACAAGCGTTATGCTTGAGACGGTACACTATACACAGGCTACATGCATGTGTACATGAAACTTAAATTATTTTTTAGAGTTTTTGTGAAAGTTCTAATCAGAAAGGAAGGAGGGATTTTTATGGTTCGGGACAGCGAGGGTAGGCGGTCGTTGGGGGGGTGAGGCGATCGCTCGGGCCTCGGCACTCCAGCAGAACTATGAACCTAAGATTGAAACCAAGATCTGGAAACAGGAAAGCGCTATGAGTCTTACTTGTATTCTGTTTTAATATTGTCGTTTTGTCCGGGTTAGTTGACTTACTACTGGCCAAAGGTCGGTAGTTACATGTGTGAGCCTTGAAACTGGGTAGGAGAATTATTGTGAATGAGACGGTGTGCTAAATGGTCACCACAGGGGATTTAGTGCCTAGGACTCCTTAGTTAGGGTGCTCGAGTAGGGATTTCAGCGAAAGATTGGAGTACTTGTTTAAATGTACTCTAGAGGGGGAAGCGCAGACATTGGTGTCGGACCAAGTTACTCTGCGGATCTATGAGTTGGTCTCTGGCTTTAGGGATCCTTGTATACTGTCGAGGTGTGTCTAAAAGTGTTGGTTCGTTGGCTTTTCCTGAAGGCGGGTTACTCGGAAATACATGTATTTTAGCGTACAATAGCCGCTCCCAAGGACACGTACGAACGTAAATTTTTTGGGTTTTTCTTTGTTTTTATTCATTTTTTATTTAATTTTTTGGTTTTCGTTTCAAAGTAGCAAGGTTCAAAACTGGTCTCAATTTATTTACAAATTGCTATAATACAGTTATTGTTCGAATCCGTTTCCGGTAGACGGGATACTGCATGAAAGTAGAAAAACAATTACAAGATCAATTTTGTTTTTGTTTATTTTTATTTATTTTATTTATTTTTATTTTGTTTTTGTTTTAAGGTGGACCTTTGCGCGCCAAAGCGTTGGGCCAAGGTCCAATGCTGGCTTCAAGTATTTACAATTTCTATGGTACAGTTAGGTTTCACTATGATACAACTGAACTAAGCTTCGTCGGAAATTCCGCTTGACCGTCTTATCAGGTTTATTTACATGGGCGCAGGTATTAATGTCAGTCTTCATACAGTGCAAAAGGGAGTCGTACCAACAATTTGCAGAGTAACCTTACGCAGGGGTAAATTTCGACGCAATCAATCAAGTAAAGTTCATGTACACAGGGCGTAAGAGTCAATGTTTTCCTAGTCAAGGCGGTTAGGGCTCTCCCAAGAATTAGCAAGACAACCCTAAATAAAATAGAACGTTTTGATGGACGAATCAACGAGGGGGGAAGACTTACAAAAAACCACTTCGACCTTAACATAAAGGTGGGACTAACATTCACGTCCTTTTATTGCTGGAAGGGACATACTATCATTAACTATTATCCAAGACGGGTAAAGATGGGCGCGTGGATTTCAACCAATCTTCACAGCTAATTGTCATAATCTCAAAATGTACTAATTGTCCAGGGTCAGTTTCATGGCCATATTCATATCAAAAGGTGTATCCATGTCCAGGCAACAAATTTCAAGTATTGTTTCAATGCTCGTTTTGATATTCATTCCAAACCGATATTCCAAAGTACGTTCCATGTTCCTAGTTCAGTAAATTTAAACTCCCTCCTTTTTTTGTCTTTTTATTTTTCTCGCGTCTCGAGACGCCGTTATGTCAGTGATTTTCTTCGGTAGGAATTGGTCGTCGGGTGGTGCTCTTTTGTTTTGGTTCTGGTGGGAGGTTTGGACCACGCGACTAGATTCAAGTCCTCGAGGACTGATTTGAATCATTTAAGTGGGTGGGGGATCATCTGTCAATCGAGTTACTGGAATAGTCCTATGTAGAACTATGCTTTAGTTCTGTGCCGACTTTTTGAAGGCTTCATGAAATTTTGGTTTTAGTCGGACACTTATCCTCAACTCTTTTGGTTGGGAATTTACATTTGGGTTTTTGTGCCCGTGGGGAATTTAAAAGTCAAATTTTTCATTCAATTCATCAAATCAATAAAATCACAGTTCCCCATGGGTAACACGGAGCTGCCCACCCCTACCGACTGAGGGTGCGTTATCTCGTGCCCCAATGGACCAACTGGGCTGACCCCTACTAACTCGGCACGTTTCCTACGTCCGGCGTTCTCCGGTACAGCAAATTCAAACTTCACAATAACATAAATAATACGGCTCTACCGGTGTCAATCTGTCCGGGTGGTCACTAGGAATTTCGGATTGATAATCGAAACCCTCAGAGCGCGCAACCACTGAACGTGTTGAGCTTGGCCTTCAAGAAAATTTTTACGGTCACTCTCGGGTTGACAGGACTAATTTTGCCTTGAAAATAATTTGTACGGCTTGTCATGTGTGTGATTCCCTTAGCTCGAGCCCAAGGGCGTGTTGATAGAATGGGGACGGCATACAAATGGGTAATTCTAGTACCACCCTAGAATTAGGTATCCCGCTGAAATGGTATCCCCATTCCGTTTACTGAAAAAGTGGTGTCGAAGACAATTTTGGTCGTCCTGCCCCTCCTCGTCTGTGCCGTTAATAATTAAACGATCAAACTCGTTCAATTACTCAATACTTCAAATTCAAAATAAAGAAAATTTTACCCTAAGCCACACCATTTTTGAAAAACGCTGCGTAAAATTTATGGGGTGGTGTGGCCTCGGAATTCTGCCTCCCGCTCGATAAATTCCCCTAACTTCACGAGTCGAGACTGGCTAGAATCTCCGATGGGGGCCGAATTAACTGTGCGGTGACCCGTGGATGCTCCTTTCCCGTGGTCACATTCCTACACCCAGTTAATTGGAGTTGTGGGAGAGAGGGGGTCAGATTTTGTACATCCAGGGCCTAGCGACTTGGCCCTGGGGATGGAGGGTAGATTTTCCAACTGGTGGTAAGTTGGGTTTTGAAAAAACCTGACGCCCTCTTGTTAACGTTCCGACTCTATTTCTCCCAGTAACATAGACCTCCGTATGCAATCTGCGCAGTTCTTACACTGGAGTTCCAAATGTTCTTGGGGAGTTTCAAGTCTCCGTGTGAGTTCAGTTTGTCGTCGCCAGCTAAATCAAGTTTCCGATTTTGCGCTCAAGTGCAGCAGCACCCTTACGACAGTTGGTGTTATAGACCTGGCTGTCAGGGTTTTAAGGGTGCGCTATGGGACTCCATAGGCCTAAGGATTAATCATGACACAGAATAATATCGCCTTTTTAGGTTTTACATCACAAACTACTATGCCATTTACTTTCCTAAGTCAGTTTTTTGGATTTTTAGGTTACGCTGGGTTTTAGCAGATTTTCCGTTGTATTTTGTGCAGGGGTCAAACGGTTAGATAATTCTGACACGGGGTGTGGTAAGTTTTGGGACAATTTCGGATGTTATTAGGGCACGGGGTGTAGAGGGAACATCGCATGGGAGAATGGTTGGGTGTGTTATTTCAAATTCTGCATACAACGTGCTCGATATCTGTGTAACTTATTTCCAGGAAACTGGCCATTCCTTTGATAGCTATAATTCATAGCCTGAATTTCCCTCCTGATAGGTTGGCCGACCCTAGGGAGGTACATTCCCTCGAAACCCATTGAGATCTGGCCGGACCCCGCCCGGTCTCGAAGTGGCATTGAGTACAGTTGTTTGGCTTGCAATTTTTTGTTTTTGATCCACTGAGTGCCAGAATCCTGGTATGAGTTGTATAGGAGGTAAGGTCTTATGTTATAGGTAATTGACTCAGCCAACCTGGTTGATGGACATCCGCAAATGTTGGGTTGGCTTGTCAAAAGAATGTGGGTATTTGATTTGTTTAACTGTGACTGTCAGAAATTCATGATTGAAACTTCATAATTGAGTTCGAAAATGTCCAACCCCCAGGTGTACTGAGAATTCAGTTCCTAGGTATTGGTTTAATACACTTGTGTTTTGTAAGTTTTGCTTAGGCTTCTAAGGTTTTGAGTTATGGGTAAACTTATGCTCTGAGGTATATAGCCGTTCTTATCGGAGGCTTTAACTTCCTTAACGGTGGTATTTTTGTCTGAGAGGGTAAGTTAGCATCGGATGTGGCTTTTGTACCTGTAACCAGCATCCGACTCGTGGTTTTGATTTTACACGTGCATACCATAATATGAGAGGATCTCGTGGGTGTGTATGAGTTACAAGGAATGTTTCAATTAGTGGCTGTTCAAGATAAGTTTGTTGGTTTCGGTTCCATAAGATCCTCCCTTTGAACGAGTTGGTATATTTCATGACATCAATGTGAATATGTATTGAATGGGCGCCACATTCATTTTGTGCTGGACCGAGTGCTCAGGCCTGTTCTGGTCCGTACTGATCCGTAAGGATAGCTAGGGGTGATTTGTCGACAAGTCCCAACCTGAGGGACGAACTGTCACTTCCCTGTGGGTTTTGGGAGGGAAGCAGGTGGAATCTTGAAAAATTTGCTGCGCTAAACAGTTTTAATCGCAAATTTGACAAGGCAATCTGATCTGAGCACTCAATCCAATTTGGGAAATTCGGAAAACGTGCGCCACATGTAACCGTAAAAATTTGGTATATAATTCAAACCGACATGTTAGGTTTTGGCTTGAGTGTTGAAAATTGTTTAATTTTGTGCGCGCGTTTTCCGTAAATCCGTTGGGGAGAGGGCAGCACGTGCCGTAGGGGTGGGTTTTCAAAAGCAGGATTTTTGCTATTGACGAAAAAGTATAGTTTCGGAGGGGTTGTACATTTTTGCTAGAGCTGTTACTTTCATTCTGGGCTAATGGTGCGGTTTTAGCATGTTGTCGATACACCCTGTCGAAAGGTGCACGCTGTATTATGTGTAGTCTTAGTCTCAAGTTGATTGTGAGATAGCCGTTGAACCGCAGTCGACCGCAACTGTTCCCCGGGTTATGTGAGTGTTCTTGTGCATCCCTTCCATCGAAGGTCGGGTTTCGAAATAGTGTGAGTAAATGTTTTGCTCAAGAAAATTTTCCCGGCAATTGAAGAAGAAACCGGTCTAAGGGGGGTAGGCGCCTTACATAAGATGCTGGGAGCTTGTCAAGCTTTGGACCATGTGCTCAATTCGAGCAAATGGCGTCCGGTTGGAGGCGGTGAACAAAGCTTAGGTAGCACAATGAAAATTTTTCGTTATGCCACTGAATTTGAGAATTTTGGGCTAAAAACCTTAGAGGGACTCATTGGCGGACGCTCGACAAACTCCCAACAAGTTCACAATACGTACATAACATAGTTAAAACAACAGTGTGTACGTACGACTCTACTCAGAGTAATTATAGGCTGCCCAGAGTTTATTTAAGGAGGGCAGCCTGATTAGTATAGTTGCAACAATTAAATAATATAGCCTAAAGTTTGGTGGGCGAAAGCCGTAGCCGCTCGAGTTTTGCCTAAACCTGAAGCAGCTAGTCTTAGAATTACTGAAAACCGAATTCTAAAACACCAGTATATAGAGTAGGTGTGCGAAATACAGACCTCTCGGAGTTTTGCCTAGTCCTGTGCGAGAGGTCCCCAAACCTAAATAACTTAGTTAAATTAGTACTTATAAACCAAAACTTTAGGAGGAATAATTGCACGCACACAGTTGAATCAATAAGGTGGGGGAAATGATCTAGCGTTGGTTACTTGTCAAAATTGGTCGAGTAATTTAACAGTTTAAAGATTACCCGTAAGGCAAATTAATTAAAGAAATTCAATTAGGAATAACAGGAAACAAAAATAAAAAACTCCACGGAGTAGCCCCCAAGTGTTACGGGTACGATCAACGAGTATCCCTGCGGACGAATCCGAGATGATACTCTCACGGGTGTTCGTGGCCGTGGATCTGCCAAAGTAAGCTACTTGCCTAGAGGATGACGGTCCCCCGGCGTGATATCAGGTTTTGAGAGTCACAAAATCCCGACATCGTCATACGCCTAAGCCTGCCTATGCTCTAAGCTCTAACGAACCCCCGAGTGCGTGTAAGTAGACCACACCAGCAACAATTAGCTTTTTCTCCATGGATTTTAGTTCAACTGTGTGCTCACAACTATTTTTCATGGTTAGGCTTAATGACACTTGGTCATAGGTATAGCTTAAACTTTAGTCTTAGTCCTAGAAATTGGTTGGTTCAACCGAATTTTGCTTTTCTTGGTCATAGACCATTTAGACAGAAAGGCGGATCGATCCTAGCCTTTGAGGTCTTTAATTGATTTTATTTGCCACTGATTCGAACCAGGGCTATTTATTCGTTTTTTCTGAGACTCTGTTAGTCGTGGAATTTTCATATTCATTCGAAAGCTCGAGTCTCTGTTAGCTCTGTGGTTTATTTCAATTTTTTAGCCATGGCTCTTAGGCCAGGAATTTGCTAACGCTCTCGGTTCAGGATTAAACCAGGTTTAAAGTTTTGATTTATTATGAATTTGTACAGTTATGTACAACATAGATAACCTTTAAAAAAGAAATACCTTGTTTTGCTAATTTCGCAACTGAAGAAATTTCCCTTGATTCCGTTAAATTAAGCGAGCCTACAGATAGCTAACTTAATGCTTAATAGTAATTTGCTAAAAGAAATTAGTCGATTTGAGGGTTCTCCGTGAACACTGCTACTCTACGCACCATGAATTATCTGAGCGCGGACTGCGCGGCTTACCGCTGAGAGTATATCCTTAAGGGTGCTTTGGTTCCTCAGTAGTGTAGATTTCACCTTAGTACAGTAAGCCCGGACACACGGCAACTTCATCCGCAGATGTCTCTCCACATACGCTTAGGTGCGTCAGCTGGTGCCAGTATAAGCCTTGAGCCTTGCTCTCCTTATACTTGCTGTTGTGTCGGGCTCGCTGCTGATTATTTTAAACCCCTATTGAAAAGCTGCACCGGGGCCTAATTAGGTTCTCATTAGATCACGAGACTTAAAGTTGTTGGATCTTTGGAGAAAACTTCTCATAGAGGTTTATTTTGGTTATGCCGTGTCTGTTTCCGAGGGCACTACACTTTCCTTAGACTTAAGCGTGATTCTTCACAGGCTGTACATCCAGCAGTTTGATTGTCAACTGGTCGAGACCTGTTAATTACTTAGTTCACTGGGGCCTGGCTAGAATCGCCCAAAATCACGGGGTACACATAAGTTTTCCATAACGATAGGGCCTTAGCTCTTTTGTTTGTCATATCCTAGATGCTTAGCATCAGGCTGTATTGGCCTCCCTACCGTGCTGACAATCAATCCTGCGAGTGTTTTTGTTAATAAAAGTTGTGCCTATTTTTCTGCATTCATTGTCTAAAAGGCACCTCCTTGCAGGTTTTCTTGATTTATAATCTTCCCCCCTAAAATTTGCACCAAAAATCTTACACCAGCGTTGTCGCCAACGACAGGCAAAATTTTAGCCCAAAAGTTTACCCACACCCCCTTTGTGTAGCCAGAAAATTCTAACCGGGCCCCCCTTAAAATTCTTACAAAATTTTACCCCTGCGCGAAACGCGCATAACCCCCCCTTGCATCAGCGCCCCGAAACTCTCGTGCACACTAAGTCGCCTCCGTGTGCAGAGAGATCGGTTTGCTGTCGCGGCTCGAGCACGCGAGCGAAAAACCGAAAAAATCTCAAACTGAACTGAATGTTCAGCCTGTGCACCGCTCTTATATAGTGCGCGAGGCCCAAATTTCGACCAATCAGCGCGCCCCAGAAACAGACACAAATCTTATCTTATTGGACAAAAATCTCGCAGTGTCAGCTAACCAATGAGAGGTGAGCATTTGATAAATTCGCAAAAACCTGCGATTGGCTACAGCGCCCAGTGTTTAATTTTCAAGTGAGAAGTCGTAAGGGGGCCAACGTGGATTACCCCTACTCAGGGCCTGGGCACAATATATTACACAGTACAGGAGCAGAAAGAGGTTGGGGCGGGATCTTCTCCCACACTCTCACTCAAATCACAAGAACCACGTGCAGCTTTTGTTGTAGGGCGTCCCTTGCTACCTAAGAAATCATGCTGAATCTATTTACGTGCACGAATTCCTGATAGAATGGGGGTCTGCATCACAAGTCAGGTATATGATAAAATACAATGGCAGTAAAAAGCAAGGCACAACAATTAAAAAGGCAGTACATTATTAGAAAGATTTAGGTTAGACAACGCGTTCATATGTGAACGTAAAAATCTTAGGCCACGAATCCCTTATACAGGTTGTCAGACTTAACTAGTAAGTTTATCAAGAGTAAATTGCCGAAAATCCTGACCAGCGTTGTAAACCAGTATACCTGCATTTTACCTAAGTTATTTTTCATGCTCTCCTGCTAAAAATTTGACTGACAGTCACAGACTCCAACACGAGGCCTTAAAGGAAACAAATTTCGTATGGGTTCTTGGTCTGGCTATGATTCATACATGCAGGGGTAGCTATTTTGAAAACGGGGGTCCTGAGAAATTGTCTGCCTGGTAACTGAGATCATTCCTTTCAAGTATGACGTGCAGAATTCTAAAATGCCAACGAGCCATAGCTCCTTAAATATCCATCAGCGGACCCTAATCGGGGTAGTTTTACTGCCCGAGACTATACGCTGAATTGAATGGTCCCAATTTCGATAGTAGACTCCAGAAAACTGAGAATCACAACTTCCAAATCTCACTGGCCAAGTGCTAAAAACACGAAATTTCCAAAGCCTCAACCGGCCATAACTTTTGAGGTATTCGTTTGCGGACACTGTTCGGGGTAATTTTCTTATTCGGCAGAATGCGGGAAATCGAGTGGTACCAAAAATAACATCGCACCCCGAAAAAGTGAAAATTGCATTTTTCGGAGCCGTATCCGCAAAACGTGTACACACAAAATTTCGAAAGTTTCAATTAACTATAAATTTTTAACTATGGGTTTGCGGGCCACGTTTGGGGTGGTTTTCTTGCTCTACTCAGCAAGCCGAGTCGAATGATACCTATTTTAACCCAGTAGCTCGAAAAAGTTGAAATCGCGTTTTCGGGACCGGATCCGTAATTTGTGTGAACACGTAAATTATAAAAAATTTTCAAATGGCCACAACTTTTTAAGTTTTGATTTGCGAGCCCTGTTTGGGGTGGTTTTCTTACTCAGCGCGATGCGCGGAATCGAACGGTACCTATTTCTAGGGTGGATCGTGAAAGAGTGAAAATCGCATTTTTCAGGATCCGATCCGTAAAGCGTACACACGTAAAACCTTGAAAAACTCTGATTGACCATAACTCCTTATGCATGGATTTGCGGACAGGGTTCGGGGTGGTTTTCTTAACCGGCTCGATGAGCTGAATCGATTGATACCAATTTTAGCGCCCAACCCCGGAAAAGTGAAAATCGCGTTTTTGGACCGGGATCCGTAAAAGCGTGTACACGTTAAATCTCTAAAGCTCCACAGGTCCATAACTTTTTATCTATTGGTTTCCGGGTAAGGTTCGGGGTGGTTTTCTTGATCAGCAGACCGAGCTGAGTCGAATGGTACTAATTTTAACATCCGATTCCGGAAAAGTGAAAATTGCATTTTTCGGACCGGGCCTCCGGACGCACATACACAAAATTTCAAAATGTTCAAAAGTCTATAAATTTTTAACTGCCGCATTGCGGGCTATAACTAGGATGTTTTTCTTAATCAATGCGATACGGGTAAGTATCTGACACCGGTCTCCGCACTATATTTTAGAAAATGAAAATAGTATTTACCTAGGAAACCCTCTCCGCAACCAGTACGTGCAGCCTAAGTTTGTCCTAAATTTCCAGATTTATCCACTAATAGCGCAGGTTCGGAGCGGCTTTCTCAGCTTAAACACAGGTCCAAAATGATTGGAACCGGTTTTCAAATCCAGGGGGCCTAAAATTGTAATAATATTTCAAAAATTAGTGTTCACAAAATTTCGGAATTTGTCGCAAAATCTTGGTTGGCCTGAAACGGCAGCCGGAACGGCCTACTCAGCCGATCCGGCGTGCCGAACCCGAGAGCGCCAGCTCCGAACCTGAAATATGGAAAACAACAAGCACACTCCCTAAAACTCAACCATACTAAACACACACAAAACTCGCAGCTTACTAGAAATCCCTGCTATGCCTAAAAAAACAATTCCTCGTACCCCATCGCTTGTCCTAAGCCAAAAACACTTCTACCCCCAATCCTATTCTGACCACCCCTCTTAGGCTGAGGCGAGGCGTTGCTTAACTTAAAATTTGAAAATTTTCAAAATTCAAACTGCCGTTATAGACAGTCTCCTTCTTTCCTCTCCCTACGGTGCACAACACACCACCACTGCTATGGTAAAAATGCCGCCGCCCGTGCTTGAGCAAATAATTTGCGACTCCCCTTTCGAGCGTAGTTTCTGCTTTTAAATACACCGCGTATGCACACTCTTATGGTTGCCGGGGAGTTTCAGAATCGATGCTCGGCGTATTATAGGCCGCTGGTCTCATACCAGGGGGCGCAAGTAATCACCCGCTGAAGTACGTGCTGTTTAGTTTCTAACTAAGCTAGAATTCTGAGCTCATAGCGGTACCGGATCATAACGCATATGGCAGAGCTCAAATAGCCAAACTGAAATAACAAAATCCCATCCCCTTTTTATGAAACTCTATCGCGAGAGCCCTATACCGATATGCAATTTCCTGCACACGTTAATGTACGCTTTTATATAGTATTCACCTATCAAGGGGGCATGAGCCGAAAATTCCGCATGGGTGCGAGTACACGCTTTAACTGACAGTACACTAGGGACGTCCACGGCGATCTAATGAATCTAGTAATTATACCTAAACATTTCTGGTTGAACGAACCCTGTAAGCCCCTCTCTTTCCTTCAGAATGCCAGTTTCCGACGCCTACACTATCAATACCGGTGCGATATAACACACAGTGCGTGAGTGCGTTTCTAGTCAGCTCACTGCAATCATTTAGTTCTATTCAAATGCTGGTGAGCATGGGGGTTGGACCCGACTATTAGTGGAGCTTGTATGGTCTTTCCAATGTCCTGAGTTTTTTAGATCTGAACGGGTCCTGCAGCCGTCAACATGAATGGGACGGGCTGGTACAAAAAGACCCTAGGGACCATAACAGCGTAATGAATGGCCGTATCTTCTCTAGGGGGTGTCACCGGTTACCCCTTATCAGTTTCTTGCGCGAACATGTTCACTTACACTGAATTTCTCGAAGTTTGCTGCCCCTATGAATAATCTCATAAACAAACAACTCGCGGACAACTAACGGGCTGCCTCTAGTCAAAATTTAGTCAAACTGTGCAAAACAGAACCTAGTCTTACTGTGCAGATAGTGCGGTCTAGTCAAATCTTGGGAGCTCGCAAGCAGATAGTGGGCCGAAAAGAAAAAAGGGGAAAAATATACGGGGGTGACAGAAATGCAAAAATGCGTCGTAAAAAACTGTACACGAGCCGGACCCAACCCATGAGTATCAAGGGCTTAGCATGCCAACCGGTACATAAGACCAACAACCAGCACAAGAATGGACACGTATAAAAATAATAACAATTAAAATAGTAGAACCACATAGTTGCCTGGACTTCCTAACTAAAGTATCGTCAGTCCGCTGATCCACTCCAAGCGCGGGAAAGTTGTTGTCCCCCTTTCTTTTACAATTTGTAACCTACGGACACCCCCAATTCTATTTGTGCTGTCGTGTAGGCACCTTCTTAAATTCCACATCCACTCGCAGGTTGACATCCTACGTTCAATGAGCGACCGGTACGAAATTTTCAGCGAGTGTATACAACAAAGGGGGGCCAGACGGACCTCGTATCAATGTTCCCTGCTACGTTGCTTAGAACTTAATGTATCGACTAATACATAATCCCATCGGAAATAACACAACCAGATAATTATAAACTAACAAATTGGTACTAAATACACACAAAGACACACAAACAACAAGGCAAACAAGAAAAAATTTAAGGTACTGATTCAAAAACAAAATACTGGTTTGTCAACGCTTACTAACTCGGGCACTGCTTAGTTCGCGAGTCTGTATTAAATGCTTTAAACGCGCGCGCTACAGGGTGGCTCTCCTTCCCTTAGCCGAGTTCAGCCTGAGCTATATATATAAAAAATGTCCCGTCTCATCAATGACGTTCTTTTCTGCTGCGAACCAGAATTAACGCGAGCCGAGAATAGATTAACATAGAATTCAACCAGTGCGCAACTCAAGTAACACCGTGGGGCAGTATTAACGAAGACAACTTGCGAATAATAGCATCAAGATTTCCATGGTCATCAATAACAATAACAATAACAATAATAATAATAATAACGAATAATAATAATAATAATAATAACGATAGTAATGACACCAAAAGAAGGAATATCCGTAAAACTAAATCCCGAAAGCGCGTCGCGCGAGAAATAGTGTCCCTGACAATATTGCAAGATTATACTTTGGAATGTTACTTATTTTCAAAACTTAAGTACGCTTTAACGTTTCGAACTCAACGGTATTTGGTGCTGGAGTCATTTATGCGCTAAAATTAGGAATAATTGACATTTATGGACTCTAATTAGGGTTTATGGACTGTATCCGCTTACGGACTCATATTACTGATACGAATTCCTATTGGTTGGAACTCAAAATGGGGACCCCCTCTTATTGCCCCCTCTTATTCGGGTAACTACAGTACAACGTTTAAAATCCTAATCAGTGAAACACGGGTCACCAGCGAAAGTGCAGCTTCAACAATTCAGGGTGAGCAGCTAAATAAACGTGCGATTTCTTGCATCGAGTTCATCCAGCGGCGGTTCTAGAAATTTCTGACGGCGGGCAAGCTGGCAAAAGTTATGAGTATGCTATGCGTATGCGTAAATTTTCTGAGGTGGAAATTGTAACCACGTTATACAGTCTACGCTACTGTAAAAAATTAAACCCACATGCGAGTCCCTAACTTCCTAATTGCACTGAGTGGTCATTAAAAGCCTATTTCGGAGATAGTCAATTTGACACCATTTTTACAGTGCAAAGTCTGTCCGAAGGGACTCTGTTAAGCGATTATGAGGAGTCTTTGCGAAGAGACTCTAATTGTCAGACACTGTGTCCAGTGTCTACATTGTCCCTACACTCTCCGAAGGGACTACCGCCATAATAGACTAGCTATGTATGCCATCTGCAAATTCCAAATATCCCAAAAACAGTATTGTTTCATACCGCCTTTGCAAGCAAGTCTGTGGACAAACTAGTTCATTTTATTCTAGGTTAATAAGCTGAAACCAAATTTCGGCTAGAGTCAATTTAGGCAAGCCTAACCCTATAAAACAAAGGTGCGTTCTGTTTAAAAGTAAGACACATGTTAAAAGTAAACTTTTAAGCTTAACATGAATATATCAAAAAGCATGTTGTAGTCAGACAAGTATTGCTTTGATTATCAAAGAAACTCACGCGCTCCACATAATTTAAGCCTGTCCGATATCTAAATCGATGCCTTCATAATTTAAAACTTGGTTTAAAATGTAAGCTAAGACGAGCTTCTAAAATCTGATTGGGTTCCAATCCTCCTCTTTTTAACTCGTATTATAAACTCAAAGACTGCAATGCAGTCAATCGCGAGCAATGCCCAATTCTGTGCATGGGCGATGCTGGACTATCGGGTTGGACTGCACCAGCTGGGCTTTTGACCAAAACGTACAATTAATACTGAGGCAACCAATGATGGTGCCGATGAACCGTTTTGCTCATACGCACCCTTACCCATGTGCCATGATACATTTAGAGTTGAGCTTAAATTTGTTTTAATTGCGTTATGCAAAATCGGTTTAACTCAATTTTTTCCACCTACAAAGAAAATCTTGTGACAGTATCAGGTAAAAACACAATCTCAAAACGTAATACATGCACTAATCCAACATATTTGACTGTTGGGGTCTTATACACTTAAGCCTCATTGATTAGGCATAGGATTAGGCTTAGAAAAAGGCTTAGGTTTAGGTATAGGTAGTGTTATTAAAAACCTAAAGCTAAGAAACAGCGTTTTTATTATTTTGAAGATACCGTAGTCAAAACCACAGTTTACAAACCTAGAAACAATAGCAAGTGCTCAAATACTATTTTCAACCACTGAATATTTTCCACTAACGCAAAATCATCACATTTTATGAGTAAAAGTGTGAATGAAAAACTCAATGCTGCGAAATATCGTGGTTTGTTTTTAATTCTTTGCTTTTCAACGGTCGTTTGGACAACAGCTGCATCTGACAAATCTTCATAATAAATATATATGTCACTGTAGTTTCTGCTATGAAATAAGTATCATCGATATGTATGTTTCACAAATCACAAACAACAATAACAGGGTTTACAGGTGAGGTAAGACCGTTTACCACCACCTATCGGCTATACGTGCATGATGCTGCAATGCGTATACGCGTTATACCATTGTACACACTGTAGTTGCAACTTTTGCTGTATCATATTTAGCATATCCTCAACGCGAAATTGAAGTGGTACTGACCAACCTTGAATGTACCACAGACAAATCAGGGATCCAAACCTGCGCCCGGGGCCCTTACCCTGGAGTTTAGGAAAACCCCTGCCTACTCCGGTACAGTAGGTAAACATATACGATACTATATGCAGAAAAGGATGTTCGCTGCTCATAAAGAGTACAATTGGGATTGATTCAAGCAATTGTGGTGCGAACAATTTTTTCATTAAAGACATAATAAAATAAAAAAATATTGCAACAGAACAATTTCACTTTTTAATAAAATAATAAAAAACATCTCAAAACTGCGTTTCTAAACCGACTGTAGCGTCTTAAACAAAAATACGCAACAATATTAGCAAATCAAAATGCGCCGATTTACGCCTATTATACCCTCGAGCATTAATAATTTTTTGGTCGGTCTAAAATAACCTTATACGAGCCATAAATAGCCATATTACAGTATAACTTTAAAAACAATTTTTAACAATAATTTAAGATTTAAACCTCATGCAAACTCTAGCCCACCGCTTTTAAATATCTAATTTTAAATGCTTGTCGCGGCACAGCCAGAATATTGTATTGTGGTATCCGCATGCAGTCCAGCGGACATTATGTAAAAAGTTAGTTTTTGATTTTATATAGCTACTTATATAAAAATTGCTCACGGAACCCAGGAGTATGCCACGGTTCCCACTACCTGCCGCTGCCCGTACGGCTCATATTTCCGCGCTGTTTTGTAGCAAAACAAATCTTTAGTTTTACCTGTCCAAGATTAATGTGAAAGGGAAAAAATTTTGCGCTTCAAAGCTTGCAATTGAGAACTGAAAAAAGCTCCGGTTGTATCTATTATAGCTTCAGACAGGATAATTGTCAGGTTTCTAAATGGCTTTAGGCGGTGCTGTGCTTTAATGCGAAGAATATCCTTTACCTACCCGACAAGAGTCGCTAAAACGCTCAGTAGTTAAATGCTACGAAAAGCGTAAACGACCTATATTTTGTCTGAAGCAAAGTGATATATAAATATAATATATACTAAAGAGGTAATTACAGATATGAAAACGTTCTAAGGACTACATTTCTAAATGTATAAAAAACAAAAATGAAATGGTTTACCGTCAAAGTTTGAATTTGTTGCCGGTAAAAATTTTCTCATCACATGTCAACTTGAATACAAAATACAATTCACTGGATTATACAAAAAACGTTTGATATTTATCGGACGAGACTCCACGAATACAATTAAAACAAGTTTGCCGCATCCGGGTTTTCTAAAATTGCATTCTAAAATTGCAATTGTTTTTTATTCAATTCGCTTGCGACGTTTCTATCATGATTACAATATTTCGCGCCTCAGAGTACGCTGGTGCCCTGGTTTTGGACCCGCTTTTTGCGCCTCTCTGTATTAAAAGATATATCAGGGTTTCAGCGCATTGAAAAATCGTTAGCTATATGATTTATATTTATAACACAGTTTCGTGCCAATTGATTCTTTGCAAATATTCGCTGCATGGCGTACGTATTTAGTGCTGCCCTGATGAAAATTGGATTTACGATGAGTTGTGTGATTAGGATTTTGTCGATTATTTTTTGAACCGAGAAATTTTTTAACTACAACCTTTTGTATCACGAATAGAAAAAGTTTTATAATTTTTTCAGAACTTCAATAGAACAAAAAATACAAGTTAATCATTCATACTGAATCTATATTATTAAAGCTGGAACGGTCCACGTACGTATTTTGGACACTGTTTCATTTTTTTTGTAATGACTGTTTCATATAGACAAGAGACAGCATATATTTGCGAATTAGAACACATTGTTATAAAGTTATGTGAGGAATATTTTAGGTGTGCAAATTTCCGACCACGTTGTCTAGTTATATTTATTACTAAGTATCGTTGTTGCTATATATAAATAACTGAACTAACTGGAAAAGATTAATAATTTTAATTATTTAAAAACACTGATACTGGTAAACCTTTGCGACAACAATATTTGCACTGAAATTCCACAAATGCTAGATATCAAAAACATTTTTCATTCAAACAACGACACCGCCAGCATCAGCCTTTAATACGATAGTAAAATTATAGCCAGATTTTAATTTGTGCTGTCTCGACTAAAGTTAAATCTCTATAAATTGTTAAAACTTGCTTAACACGGCACCTGTGTACTCATAAAAAAGTTTTTTCTCTAATACAATTATCCTGTTCAACTACAAACAGGCAAACTTTTGGTAAATTCAAATCAGGCAACAAATTATATTTTGTAGTCACAGTTTGAATCACAAAAAACCCTAACTTAAAGCTTCAATAGGTGAACATTAACTTATACCAGAGTAAATTACCCTCAACCAATATATATCTATAAACGGCGGCGTGTTTTGAAACTTGGATTGGGGGACTGGTACCCGAAAACGTTAAAATATTGGCCGTTACAGTAGAATTAGGAAACTGACAACGATTACTCCTAAGGCAATGGCTCTCAAACATTCTATCGAGTGTGCAACCACATGGAATTTCCTATGGGCACACATTCTGTAATAGAACTCTAACTAGCGAGAGGTAGATTACTCTAGAAAATCTAAACGATGCTTTCTATATGAGACTCTCATACCGTAGAACAGTCATGATGTTTTTTTCAGCGTACATATTAGTTTTACTATCATTTATGTATCTATTTTAAATATAGAACCATTTCATTTATGAATAATGTACTAATGTTCGAAGCAGAAATTTCCAGCGTTTGCAATGTAGAATTGGAATTAAATATACCCTACCTAGCGAAGCTTATGCACACGCAGTTTTGGTTATATTCTTGATACTTCATTAAAGAAACTAGGCAAATAAGTCCCAGATATACTGGTTATGATCACTTTGCAGCTATTCTGAGATCGAAAATAGAGTATCAGAGGTGGAGCCGGACAAGTGGGAGTTGCAGTCGGATTTTGGCCAGAACGTAAATAGAAGAAAACAGCGAAATGAAGCTTCAATTGTTATTTTTTGTAAGAATGTTGCCAACATTTTCTTGAATACATTGTCGACCAATTTAGTTCGTTACTCGAAACAATAAAATGAATAAAAGCTATTTAAAAGAGACAAGTGGTACCTTCACTTGGAACACGATCCATTTTCAAATAAAAATCATTAAAGTTTTAAAAGTTTGAACCAGAGATTTTATAAATTCTGAATATCGCATAATTCTTTAATACTATTGTTGAAAATTAAACACAATTCTTACGTCAAAGCATAACACTGAGGAAGTATTTTTCACTAAAATTTTCAGAAAATGAAGCCGATGTGAGCAGAATACAAAATTAGTATGATATCAGCTGATATCGAATTTAAAATAGAAAAACAGTTTGTTTTGCTAAAACTTTTTTTGATGCCAGTCTCACTTTGAGACGAACGAGACGCAAATGTATAATAATCGTATGGTAAGGAATACTTTAGTTTTGCGATCATGCGCTCTTTTTTTTAAAGTAGCGGTTAAAAATAGTATAATATTTAATTGTATCGTTATCCATTTCTCACATGGATATTTTCTGTTTTATCTGAGACATAAAATGCTAGTATTCTAAGCCTGAAGACTAGAATAGTCGTTTACTATTGCCACTCACTCACCTATAGGAGCTTTACGTTCAAACCTAATGGGTCACGTACTGTAGTGACCCGAATAAGAGGTTGTGGGGTAATAAGAGGGATATTCCCATTTTGGGACCCAATCAATAGGAGTGAGTATCCCTAATAAGAGTCCGTAAGCGGATAGAGTTCCTAAATCCTAATTGTAGCGCGTAAATGACTCCAGGACCAAATAATTTGATTTCGAAACTTTAAGGCGTACTTAAATTTTGAAAGTATATAACCTTGCATTATCGCTCAAGTTTTGATGCAATCAAAAAACGTTTAATTAAACGATTAGCTGCAATACCGTATATATATCAGTAACAAAGGGTGGATGAAGGCGGGTTGAATATAGGTAAATAACAGTTCGTAACCAAATAAACAATGGGAGTACCCTCTGTAGAGGCCAAATAAACATCAGTCCCCACTCTTATTCGGGTCACTACAGTATATATTGTGGAGATTTTGTACTTTTGTGATCATGCGCTAATATCTTGAAATAGCGATTTTCCATTTAAAGATAGTATTGAAAATTGTATCCTTATTCATTTCTCGCAGGAATGTTTTCTATTTTATCTGAGACCTGATTTTATGCTAAGATTTAAGCCCCGTATACGGGAGTTCCATGCAATTCACCGTCACTACAGAACTATTGAGTTTAAGCTCGAACACAAGGCTTCCCTCATGTATTGTGGAAATTTTGTAGCGTATCCGCATTGCAATGTTTATATACTGGTCTCTATGTATTATTTAAAGTGGTATACGTTGCGCTCATTTGCGCTTGGTCAACTCTATGTGAAGGTCAAAAAAATTTGGAATCACGACAAGATTACTTAAGGTTTTAAAACATGTGAACAGCCAAGACTAGCTTCAAACCAGAACATTCAAAACTTTGTAATATATTGCAAAAAAGTAGCTAGTTTCATACGGCAAAATATATATATTCAAGGAAGGTGTCTACTGTAACAACCTGAATAATTCAGGTAACATTCATTTTGTCTCACCGGAGGTTACACCCCAATGCTGTTAGGTTACCGAATGTTATTAACTTTGTACCAATCTTCTGCTATTTGCACTGTTTTCTCTTAAGTACTTTTAAAACTTAAGTATACTTCCATGAATATAACTGAAATATATTTTAAGTAATCAAATTTTGTTGTAAAGTTTATTTGATCCAGGAGCCATTCGCGTGCTTTAATTGGAACAATTTGCATTTATGGACTCTAAGATTTATAGCCTCTGTTCCATTACGGAGTCTAAGGACGGTTATTGGCTTTAATTGTTTGCGACACTAAACAACGACTGCCCCTTTTATTCGGGTCACTGGACTACCATAGTTAAAACAAAAGAACCATTGTTGATAAATTTTTTCGCTAAGCAGCATGTCATTGTAATTTAAGTGCGACTAAAGTTAATGGCATTTGTTAATTTGCATGACCCCAAAAATACTCATGTGACATAAATATAACGAACCAGAACTTTAAATTATTAGAGATTCGGAATATACAATTTGAGAAATTTTGTTGTTATAATTCGGTATATTGGTCTGCAATGGAAACATCGGCCAATGTAAAGAACAAGGGCGGAACTGTATTATAAGCATATTCCTAAGCCTAAACCTAAGTCTAAGCCTAAGCCTAAGCCATGCAAAAAAAATTAGTCTAAAGCTTCAAAGCTTACTCATTTCTAGTCCCACAGAAAAGCGTTCCGCCCGTGATCTTTACAGGGGCCGAAATATCTGATGAGGCTTAAAATGAAAAAACATAACTTTTTCGTTTGTAACTTCGTCGAGCCCTAAACCTACCACCATACCTTTCCTATTGTCACGCGCCTTTGATGTTTTACACGCAAGTACGGAAACTGAAAAGAATGCAAAAAGCCATCGCATAGCGAACTATGACAAATACCTGGTCAAAAATTGATTTTATGCGTGCGCTATTAAGCAATAATCATTAAACTTTGAGCTTAAAGTTATCTCAAACACTGAAAGCGGTCTTGAGAGGCGATAAACTAATAGCGGTCGGTTACCGCTATAAGTCTCGATCAATGTTTTTCAAAGGCGAAACAGTAGCGTAAACATCGAGGTTCCAATCGGAACTAAATTTGGCCGGAATCGTAATTAGGTGAAGGCTTCGTGAGACCCAATCATTTGATACTATTGGTGCAGTGAATGTTAAAAAAATAAACTTGGTTCAAAAATAGTGATCTCAGATACTCGGTTTTCGGTTAGCGATGGCTTGCGAGAACGCTTATGTTTAGGGTATTCGGCTAAATTTTCTCGCTTTAGTACGATATATACTGTAGTGTCCCGAATAAGAGGGAGGACTGATACAATTAGGGTTATTTGACATTTATGGACTCTAATTAGGGTTTAGGGACTCTATCCGCTTACGGACTCTTATTAGGAATACGGACTTCAATTGATTCGGACTCAAAATGGGAACCCCATTCTTATTACCCCCTTATTCGGGTCAATGCAGTACTCTTAGGCTAAGTGAAGTCAACCTGGTTACGCTGCAGTGACTGCTGTTTACCCGGGCCCTCGTGATTTCCCCTGTATCCTAATGGGGGCTAGCTAGACAAATTTGTCGATCATAAGCTAAAAGTTACCGAGGGTAGGCGGCCACTAAACTTTTAGACTTATATAAGCCGGTTCAACTATTGGTAGTAAAATAATTGGACAAAATTTATTATTTGTAGTTTATGGAATGCCGGTTTCAATGGTTGCAGTTCTAGAACTTGTTATACTTATACTTATCAGTTTCTTTACAGCATTTAAACTTGAAAAATTTTATGGGAACAGAACCATGGATATATTTTAATCGGAGGCATACCGAAGTGGCGGCCGAAAAATAGTCTGAGCTTAAACTAATTTATGTTAAGTATGATCAGTGCCAAGTTTAAAAACGGTTATCGATTTGCCTGTTTTGTCGTAAGACCAAACCAGTGCTTTACACGTTTTGTTTTTACCCGCCCTATTCCCATTTCAATTTTTCGGTACGCTGACGGCGTCTGACATCAAGTGTATATAGCGCAACCCTAATGCGTTCACACTGATTATAGTCATTTCAAAATATTAATTAAATATTACCGACAATGTATTTCTATGTGGGTGGACATCAAAAACCTGTGGTGTATCGAACAATAAGAACGATTTAAAAAGCTAAAATATCTACATCTTGGTTCAATTTTTATATGCAATGAGAGTTATATTTTTTGTTTGCTCAGTTTGTGAGAGTTGACCATTTAAAGGTCAGGACCGGAACGTTTATTCTAGTTGACTGCAATAGAGTAAGTTTTAGGCTTTAGATTAATTTTTGCATAGTATTAGGCTTAATGTTTATTCTAACGCTTACGCTTAGGCTTAGGCTTAGGCTTAGGAATATGTTTATATTAAACTGTTACAGCCCTGCCAGAAAAAATATTAACCGAAGTACAGGAACATTCCAAACAGTTTAAAATTTATTTATAATGAGGAACAGATTTGTCTAATGGCAAAGTTTGTTCACTGTTCACTACAAACCGTTGATAAGAATAACATAAATGCCAAATGCTACGCTAAACTCAAAGGAACTTTTTCGCTGCCAACTTAGTGAGAGGGCACTATTTCTTAAAGCTATAAATTCGCAGAAATTGACAACAGAGTTTTAATACGTCAAACTAAAATTCCAACATAACAAAATTATAAAATTAAGCTTATAATTATTTCGCTTTAACGTCAGTCCAATATCTTGTGGCAGAGCAAGCCCCAACTGTGCTATTGTGTAAGTTGAATTTTTCAGACAGCAAATTAAACTGAAATATTTCGGCTTGCAGCCTCTCTGTTGGAGGTGCATTGTCAAAGAATATAAAATTGTTCAAAAAACATCGATGAATTAATTATGCTTTATATACTAAAACGTAATGTTGTGACACATACCATATGGTTGAAAAGTTTACTTTAAGAGTGATCATATTATGTCAAAATTTGTGATCGCAAACACAATTTTCTAAAATTTTCAAATATTCTGTATTTTTATGGCTGCTCTGCAATTTATTACATGACGGAAATAATCTAGTATCATAAAACTAAACTTGATTATCGAAGTGGCACTCTTTCAAATTATACCTAATGCGATGCAATTTTAAATTTTTCACGTGTTAATAAGCGAAACGCTGAATTCCATGAAAGAACAAACAAAATTCAAATAACTGAAATTTCTTGCTGCTCTAAGCAAGCGCCACACATCTGAACATCATAAATTTTTTGGTACTTATTAACTAAAACCACTAGCCGAGCAAGTTATTGCAAAAAACTTGCATGTGCAACATTCATCGGCAAGTCCGGTCACAAGACAGCTTTGAAGTTCTCACAGCTTACGCGTGTGGATAGGGTTTAGATGTTTTAATATTTGTTTTTGCGTACTAAAAGACATTTTGATTGTCGTAATTTTTATTGATGTGTCTCCGAAATGAACATAGATTGCATCCCAGGTATGTTTTGGAGTGTACAGAAACACCACACGCCGAGACCAAATGTGTTCACCGATATTCTTGAATGAGATGCGTTTACTGTCACCGCTCGACTATAAAATAGCATCACAAAACGAGCTCAAAGAAGTTCTCACGTCTGATGAAGATTTCGTACTGGTTACACGTGTTATAATCGTTAAACGCTGTGTTGTGTATTTGTTGCGACCAGGGCTAATTTTTTCGGGGAAATTAAATCGACCGGAAAAATGGATCTTTTCTAGAAACAAACAGAAAAACGGAAAAACCGAAAAACATATTTATATTATTCGTGTTTCAATATTAATGCAAAAAAATAAATAACAAAATTTGATTTTTGCAGCAACTGTATTATAATACCTGCATGGTACCTCTTAACTGAACACTTAAGAGAAATGCGGTTTTTTCATCTGTTTTACGCTATTAAATAAATTGATTTCATGACTGTAAAGGAAACGTGCCGCAAACGAACGGGCAAATTACGTCAGACATACGTTGTCTTATAGGCAACGGTCAAACGTTTTAAAAGTTAGTATATATTATTTTTAAGACTATGGATTTTGTTAAATTTAAATCTTTCCGTTGGGAATACACGCCGAGCGAAACGAATTCACTATACGCTGCCCAACAGGAACGTATACAAAAGTGGAGGTAAACGGAACGTATATGTTCCGTCTCAAAATTTCTGGAAACACAAAAACATCCCTTTCAACAATTTTTAGGATAGCATTATTGATTTTACAAGTAAAAAAACTATTCTCGCTCGTTATACTCGTTCGAAACACATAACATTTACCTGAGATAATGCTTTGCCGAAATGAAATTGTGGCTACATCCCTGCCGTTAAGTATATTTTTTGTCTTGCTATCTCTTATTTTTCACTCGCGTTTCGTTTTTGCAAACGAGCACCACAAAGCTTCCTTATATCCATGATTTTAGATTTGCTTGAATTCTCTCCAAAAAGCCCCCCTTCCAAGTACACATAGAATTGATTCCTGTGTAAAACAAAAACAATCTGCGTTTGCAATTGTGATAAACGAATTGTAATTTTTCTTCGCTAAAAACAACCGTTTGCATTTTCAACTTGAACACTAAAACCTTTTAAGCCCAGCTGGTTTTGTATGACCAGTAGTGCCGGTTGGACAAAATCTATATAAACGGTTTGTCGTTTAAATTTAAAATCATTAATTTCATTCGGTGACATTCAATTTCAAAAATTTTTATTGATCCGATGCTATCGCCAGAGCAACGGACGCGCATTGAAGAGACAACGTTGCTTTCACCGACTTGCGCTGCCATGATACTTAGCTGATTTGTGTTAACCTTTTAAGTCGAGTTTTGCCCTAAAATGGTTCAATTTCGTGTTGTTCTGTCGATAAATACTGTCCAGTTTAATTTTAGTCCCTCTTTGGATGGAAACATTTTATGAAAATTTTGCGCGTAGAACCGGTCCCGTAATCAATGAGGGATGCAAAGGGCCTCAGCCCCCGCTCCCTGAAAAAATTTTGGCACCTTTACAAAATTTTAAACCTTGCTTGTAACTCACCGAAAATCCTTGTATGCCCCTCCTGAAATATTTTTGTCCCCCATGCAATTTCCTATCTGAGGTCGCGGGTTCAAATGGCGGCTTGAAATTGAATACCAGCTCAAGTTAAAATATTCATGGCGAAAAGTTCTTAAAAAATTATATTAAATTGCGAAAACATTTCTACATCTAATGATTTGATTGCCAGGTATTAAGATCGCGTTCTCTGACGAATTCGACTTCGAACTAAAGAATCTGCAGCTTTCAACGGAGACACTGAGAGCACATGCTGTTGGCCACAAATACTCCTTAATTTTTGGCCACCGCGAACATTTTACCGTCATTGAATTCATCGTTGAGAAATGGATCGCGCAAATTAATCCGATATCGTCTTTGTTGAAAAGCATACTTCAGTTGCGCCGTGCCACTCTTCGTTTGACTCTTTAAATACCTGATAACCGCTGTAACTTCACGCCTTTTCTTTGATTGGAAATATAAGTTGGTATTAGATGGCTGAGTCTTTAACCAGGCATCTCTCTCCTCGAGGGAAGTACCGTGAGCGAGGGGAAAGTCGCAATGGCCTCCGCAATCCATTTCTATTATTACGCAAAAGGGTCAATGCTTAGAACGGAGCCGTAACAGTAGTATAATAATATAAACATATTTCTAAGCCTAGGTTTGAAGTTAAGCCTAACAAACAAGAGTGAGTTTACACCTACGCCTAAGCCTAATATATAGCAAAAAATTAGTCTAAAGCTTTAGCTAACTTTATACTGCGGTCCCGCAGAAAAACGTTCCGCCATTGATCTTTGCATGGGTCGCGAAAGACCCTACCGTGCCAAAAGATGGTTAACAATTTGCATTTTTTTCCTAACGACCAGTATTGTCGTCGTTTTTCAGAGCTCGCTGACTAGAAACCCAATCTCTCGATACGCCATTAGTCATTTTAGCAGCAAAACGTCGCAACACAATGGCACACACGTTTACGGGATGGTTTTGTTGTCACGCTGCAGTAAACGTAGAGTTTGCGAACGTCGGAATTTGCACTACAAAAGATACATCTATTTGGACTGGCAGGACAAAAGTAGTTGCAGCACGTATTTGCTTCCTTCCGACATATAAATGCACGCTGCTGCGATGCGTCAAGCGTACGGCACGAGGCGAACGAAATAAGGCGAGTGTGTACAAGACAACATCAATGTTTTGCTCGTTGAATGACTGAAGAACGGCTGGACGCATAAAAGTGGTACAAGTGGGATGGGCTATTGAATACAGAACGAGTGCATACCACGCACAAGTTGGTTGAGTGCGACAGCACGAGTTCTCCAACAACTGAGCAGCCCGAGTTCAACAGTCGCGCACACAGCACGACAGCGATCTGCGAATAATGTCAGATAATGAGATTGTGTTGTTTTAGCTTAATTACAAAACCCATTTTTGAGTTTTCTTCTGCATAATAAAAACATAAAATATACAGATATAATCATTATTCTACTCTGAGCGTTCGTTGCTACAAAATCACACCGCATTTTATACATTCGTCACCTGCAGTTCGAAAGAGACAATTGTTCCCCACAATTTGTTTTTCAGTAATTCATACCATTGCCGACCCATTTCAATTGCTTATTCAGAACGATAATAAAGCCCCATTCGCGGGTGAAACTTTTTGCAGCGAGAACTCGCAGCTGCAACTTGCACGAAATACTTGCAGCTGCAACTATTTTCAAAGGAACATTCCGATTGACCAATCAAACTGCAGGTGCAACAAATTCAAGAACTTGCAACTGCGCTCACAGGTGCGAATTAAATAAAGTAGCATAAAGTCCAATGAATAATTTGCAGCTACAACAACTTCAAAGCTGTTTTGTGACCAAACTAGCGCGTGCGAGATGCACGTGCAAGTTTTTTCTACAAAAACATGCACTTGTGAATAGGGCTTGCAGCTATTACAATATAGAAACATCAAATAAATTTTTGCTCCGTATTAGAAGTTTAAACCATTACTTGCTAACTAAGTTTTTGCAAAGTGTCATGTAACAATCAAATATAATGTTGGCGACAACAGAAGCGCTGACGCTTACCATGAGGACCCGCCAGCCATAGACCCCTCAAACAACGATCAAAACAGATATTGATTGCTGAGATCTGGTATCAAAATTGTGTTCGGCTGCTCGTTCGCTTTGTACGGCAGCCATTTTCATACATTTTGCGCGTTCTTCCCGTTCGTAAATTTCTGGATCCGCCAATGAGCAGAAAAAACCACATCTCAAAACGTTGGAAATCAAAACATTACATGAGAATTTCTTATACAGATGTGTTTCCTGAAACACTTTTGATATGTGTTAACATCGCATGCAACTGAATAATCATGCAAAGGAGCAAATCTAAAGTGAACCCAAAAGAAGACAGTTCAGGTTCCATAAATACTGATTTAATAGAAAATTTTTTAATTGCTGTCTATTATGGCAAAATCATCAGGGTCAAATTTATTCGTCGTGATTTAAGTAAACAAATTCACTCACATTCGAAACTTCTGTTCATTTAATGCTTGTACAAATGCTAATTGCTATACTTATTCTCGGACGTTATAAAGCTTTACGTTTGCGTAACTTACAGGTTTCATCAAAATATTGGTCGCAAATGTACCAGGGAGGATTCAGAGTGAAATTAGGCAGGACGACCCTTCCGTCAGAAATTATTTTTATGTTAAAACGCTATGGCAGCTTTCTGCTTTGCAAATTTTAGCTCTTGCGCAACGCAAATCGCGTTTGGTTTGTCGGTCGTTTGGCACGCATAATATTTTTTCGCAGCATATCAACCGCACGCCCCCGTCAGATATTTCTGGATCCGCCACTAAAACAAGTTGCTGCAGAAGCCAAGTGTTTATGGATTAATTGCCCTATAACTGTGCCAGATGGGTTTCTTGTGAAGATACTGTTTACCAGAGTACCAGATAATGACCAACATTAGGTTCAAGCCAAATTTATGGTTTTTTCTTTGTGAATAAATTTTTTCCGTTGTGCGGCTTTAGTTTTATACGACATAGTACGGTTCGGTGGGGTGCGCATTAGGCAAACGTTTAAGTATTAATATTGTATTCCAACGGTGAAGTATGTGTTCAAATGATCATATTTAATGCTACGTTTATAAAATAATTAAAAAAACTAATACAGCAATGGGAAGCATCGAGTGGTAAATATTTTCCGATTGTTTAGTTTTCATTACTTTTCTGACGGTCTTAGCATCAGCTTAAAAATTATTGAATCAGTAGTCACTGTATTTGATTGTTTATTCGTGTGACACAAAATCACATTTACTTAATTCAATGGATATGCCGCCGACTGAATTTAAAATGGTAACAAAGCGAAATGCGGTTATACCAGGCTTACGAGTTATTGTTCAAAAATTTGCATTTTTAGATATACTCAACACAACTGTTTAAGCTTTACATAGATAATTTAGGTGTAACCGGATGTCTGCCTCCGCTTACGGTAAAAATCTTGTCCATATCCGACTCAGTAACCGTTAAAGAAGTGCCAATAATTCTGTTACATTTGAGCTCAAGGTTAGTTATAATGTAAAAATAACGAATTTTATCAGTAATTTCAAAATTTTTTATTCATCTGCTATTTTTTAAATTTTAAAAGCCAAGCGAATATTTGCACGCATCAATTGTATTGCAGAATAATAAATCCTTGAAACTTTGGCCTAAGCAATGTTATGGCTTAGGCTTGAAACTAAAGCTTGAGCCTAAATTCGCGAAGGGAGAGTGGACAAGAGCCAAACTCAATGTTAATTTTACTTAACGCGAGGGGCTGCTGAAAAAATGTGAATATTTACGTAGGTTTCCAACAACTGGTTTTGAACAAATTATTTGTTGAAGTTTTCACGTGAAAATACAGCATTTTTAAACATTTTTTTAATCCACTTATAGTCGGTGGTTTGTGCTTATTTGGACAACAACTTATTCCGCCGTCAAGAATCAGTTAACTTTCTGTGGTGATCACGAAAAGTATACGCAAGAGTTTTACAAGCGAGTGAATATTTTTTGACGTGAATAACCCAGCATGCTAGTTAATACCTGTTAAAGACGTTTTTGTTTCTTCTGAAATTTAGGAAGCACAGGCATTCCTGCTAGCTCCTTCATCAAAAAATTAATTCTTGTCATTTTTTACAGTTTGCCGAATGAGATGTGGACCGAGTGAAAGTACGCGCTGTGAATTAAAGCTTGATATAATTGTTGAACCATTGAAGTCACGGACGAATCTACGACAATTTGTCGTCTTATAGCTTATTATCGCCCTGCAGTAACCTAGCCTGAGCCAAGTGTAACCATAGTGCTAAGCATGATCCGAAGCTTAGGCTTGATTTGTGGGCGACGAATTGTCGAGTCGATAAGATATCACAAGTTGTCGGTCAACTAATTTTCGGGTGGCGGCTCTTGTCGTAATACAATATCGGACGATAATACTAATGCTATAACCAATTGTCTAATTTTAACTTGTGTTAAATGATTTAATTTGAAGTAAAAGTTAGAAAATTTCCAAAACCGTCTCATGAATTGCAATATTTCACAATGGCATATGTACCAGTCCTAGCATAATTTACCAGCTTGCATATCGTGAAGCGCATATATATACAAGCACAATATCCCTTGTTCTTATACTCTGGCATTTTATGACATAGAACATGATCTATCAACTGATAAGCTAAACATAACTTTGAAACCCACTTAAAATTTGACATGCCGCAAAGATCTAAAATTTATTTTAAATTGCGAAACGTCTAGAGATTGTATATGGTTTAGTACTCGTTATTTGGTAGAATTTAACAACTGACCTGCATTAAAGATACTTAGTAGATGTTCAAGACTGTTAGAGGGGGCATGGAACATTTCCGTATCAAAGTAATTGTTTTAATGCAGGTGAAACATTTTCTGCTCTTGTGGGTTATTCGTAGAAAAAAGTGCACCCCGTAGTTGGGGCTTGTTTAACATAACAGTGACTATATGTATATTTGTACACAAATTGCTCAGATTTTGACTCATCTAAATCAAGCCATATTCTTGGATATGAACACGTAACAATTTATGCATGTCAAAATAATGCGCTACTTTAAACACTTTTCGCATTTCAATCAGCATCTTTCAAAACGCTTTTTTGCAAGTGATCAAAAATACTCTGAAATGAGAAGACGACACCGCTAAATGCTAACAGAAGTTTAGATGATTATTTTGAGCAATATCTGGTTGTAAAACTATAGCTTTCTAAAGTAGTACTTTGCAAGACATTAGTGAAGCTAAGTTCCAATATTCTCCATTGCACGATGATGCATATAACTTATACCCGCTGGTATTTCCTCTTCAAATTAATGTTAAACCCTGTCATAAATTGAAATAAATACTTATTCCCATTCAATATATAATTTCTAACATTTAATAGGATATAGATGCGGCAAGAATTAATTTCAAACAGTCATATCATAAGATATTTAAACGCTATGTATAAAGTGACACTTAACTGTTAGGCAATAAAAAACAACAACCATTTTAACATATAGGAACACATGTGAACTCGGCAATTGATTTTGCGTTAGCAAAAACTGCCTGGCTGTGGCAAAAGATTTTGCGACGTTCAAAACAACGATTTACGAAGAAGCAATATAGACAAGCGGGTAGCTTGGATTTTCAAATGAGAGTGGCGTGGGCTATCTGGAGTTAAAACTAAGGATGAGCTTTGAAACGTTTACCAGTGATGCTACAAGAAACTTGACAAAATATTAAAATTGATGAATTCTAATGAAAAATGAAATTTTGCTTTCACAAATACAGCGTGAGCCCAAGTTGAACCATAATTTCAGCGTAGATAACCGTTTAATTGCCAAAATTGTCATAACGTTGGTCAAAACAAGTAGACGGATTTTATAGTAAAAACTATCGAACTCAGCAAACTTTTGATTTTAAAGTTAAAATTTGAAAATGTTCAAATTGAAGTTCCATACCCTTTTGATACTAAAAAATCAACCCAATTTTGCAAAACGGTTACGTCTAAGCGTACATCTTAAATGACCAAAATTTTTCATCACTCGATACGCTCGATTGCAAAAAACTCCCGCCCGAACCAAAATCTTGCTACGCCTCTGACTGACCGGACTTAATCTTAACGGCGTTCACTACTTTCCGCCATGGCACATCATACCACCAAGTCGACCCCACGGCGCCAACGCGGGGCACCCAGTTCACGCTTTTATCGAAACATGACCGTCACGAATTGTACCCTAAGGAACACTCAAATGCGCTTGTTGTTTTGGAGCTGTGCATACACTACAGCGTAACCATATTCAAATCATGATAGTGTTTGTGTTCTGCTTGTTGCAAAATGTTTTCTACATGTTTCTCTCACTGTTGCATCTATATAATTAAAACTGGAACGCCCTAAATACGTATATTGAACAGTGCTTCAGCAGATTATATATACATTGCAAATTTATTAACTGTCATAATTTCAGTTATAACGTAAATTCGTATCATCCGCACCATTCCCTGCTCTAGGAATCATGACGTTTATTAGATTTTGCCTGAAAAGAAACAAAGGTACGCATGTGTGAAAAAGCAAAAATTTTTAATAACCAGTTGAAAATAATTTTCTTGTGTGCGTGTTTCAGTTTGGTTTAGCCGCTATTTGCAAATATTAATCAACTATGTTTCAAACATAAGTCGTAATTGCGTAAATTACATCGTGATTTCTGTAGTTAGGGCTATATTCTCAAATACGTGTTAGCACCTATTACTAATTAGCGATAGATTTTCAAACTGACCAAATCCTGCAGTTGCTGATCTCAAAAGCACACAATTGTGACCAATCAAATGCGAAAATGTAGCTGAATTTCAAACAGCAACGTGCACTGGTTAGAAAGATACAAGAGTTCATCACAACATGGTGAAAAGCGCTACACACATTTGAACGAGATTAGATTTGAACACTTCTATTAGGTACTGTTTGCTTTTCATTTTATTCATTTGTTGTAACAGTTGTAAAGACTTACGTCGCTTACATTAATTTGATAATTAAAAATAAATCATAAGCTTTGTATTATAAATAAATCTGATATTATACAGATGAGCATAAACATTCCAAACTAGATTAATCTTTAGTGATTATACAGAAATTATTAGTAGATAAAGTCTATGTCAATTTTGGGCCATTTTCAATTATTGCCTTTATGACCTATTCTGCTATTGAAACCTGGGCCCATATTCTCGAAAGCGTACAGAACCTATCATCAGTTGGCGATAGGTTTCCAAACAAAACGAACTTCTGCAATTGCAGATCTCAAAATTTGTGTAGATGTAGGGCAATTAAAAGCGAACTGTGTGCTGAATTTCGAACCTCACCATGCGCTGGTTCCAAAGTTACCGGACCTATCACCAACTATAGGTGCTGCACACATTTGAGAATACGGATTCTGGTGTATTTGGCTAATTAAATTGCATATTAAATTTTGTACCACGGCTCATATAGTTAAGAGCTGCGCTAAGGGTTTAAAGTAAAGCTTTTACCCCTCTGGTGATTTCTAGTATGCTCAAAGGGTCAAGTTATGCAATGGAGCCGAGCTGAAGTTTGTTCGCAGGAACTTTTAGCAACCCTTGGCCCCATCTGCTACGGGCCGGTGCTAGTTACCCAGTTTGTTTAAAAACCAAAGATTGTTGGTTCTGGAGCCGTGGCGCAAGTCAGTTGTAGCACGGCATATCGTGCACCCGATATACAAACGCACGCTACTGAGCTTGCTTCAAGCAGCGGTGCACTCGTACATTGCTATCATGCTGTGCACGCGACTCAAGAACTCACGCAGTGCACTCAAGCAGACTCGTGCTATCGCACTCGTTCCACACGTGTGAATGCACTCATTTTTTATTCAGTTGCACAGCAAGACAGCGATGCTTTCGCACACGCATTTGCCTCACTTCCTTCGGCTCGTGCCGGACAATTAACGCATAGCAGCAGCTTGCGTTCATATCTCGGAAGAACGCAAAGCCGTGCTACGACTAGTACATGTTAGTGTTGTTTTAAAATTACATACCGGGTTGTGCAGCTATTGCTATTACATTTGAAAACTATTTTTTATGATTCCACCAGCTGAGCTAAAAAAAGTTGAAAGATTGGTAAGTATACTTACGCAACCGGCAATTTATTGAAATTTTCCTTTCATTAGGAACAGTTTTACGCCTCTAAATTAAATTTTTGTCAAATAACGTTATTTTGCTCAACCTAGAAGAAAAATTAATTGGAATGAAGATTAACGCAGGTAAAGCAGTTTTTTGCAAGATTATACAGGCGGGAAAAGGATAAATATCCGTGGGTAAAGCGTGGACCGGGTAGAAAATGTATTCCCGCTTATATCGGACTGATTGGCGATTTTTATTGCAACAATGTCGTTTCATTTGGGTAGCAAACGTTAGTATATTGAACTGTATAGTTCCGTTTTCTCTCCAGTCTATTATGTTTCATGCTTTAAAACAAAATGTTTATTTTAAATGCAATTGAATATTGGCCACATGACGTCAATATTTCAATCATAAAATGAACCCAATTTCAGCGTTTTATCATACTTTTTCAAATAAAAATTTGTGCTGAATTTTGATGCAAAACCCCTATTTTTACTTGAAGAAGAAAATACTTTTTAGATTTCGGTCAGTTAGTGCACCAGCTATGTGATCCAAAAATAGCTCAGTTAGTGCACCAGCTATGTGATCCAAAAATAGCGGGTCACATACGGTTAAAGAGCAATAGTAAAATATATCTAGTGAGCGAAACGAGCGAAAAGCCAAACGCAATTGTAGCATATATTCAACCGTACTACAAATATGTGGTTTTGGTAAAACCTGGAGAGCACTAACCCCGACTTGTGGCGCCCCTGGTTTTGGTAACATTTGAGCGACCATAATGTATTCAGAAACTAATATATCATGTCAAGACGTCTACAGAGAATTGTGTTTATGTAATACTTATAAAAATCACTTAGGGTTCTACCGTCTTAGCTTTCACTGATTTCATTTTCAGCACTGTTTCATAATGTTTAACGCTTGAGTTTAGTGTATTTGGGACTAAGCTTTGACAATGGACAGGTGTTGAGCAAAGTGTCGGCACTTGTAGATTTGTCTCTAAAGCCTAAATGTATATATATGTATGTATGTAATATATATATTTTTACTGAAGTTTGTGATTAAAGCTGCAAGCCTTTCAAAGTAATTCATACTCCAGACCTGGTGTGTAGCAACATCTTCATACAAAATTTGTAAAAATGGCTTCTATTGCGAAACACACGCATGATACGAATTTATTTAAGTCCCACTCACAGAGACAACTTTAAGTTGTAAAAATTTGTATGACGGCATACCTTATCGAAACTAGCTTCTGGCTCCACCCGCGGCTGTTTTGTTTGTCGACTTCTTGGGAAGGTATACTGACTTTGCATTTAATCAGATCAGTAATGGGCAATTATTCAACAGGTAGTGATGTTACGGTCCTGTATGCCCCTGCGGAAAAATTTTCAACTCCCGATAGCATATTAAGTTGTTACGTGCTTGTATTCAACCCTGACCGCAACAGGTCTGAGGCCAATTATGTGGTGAAGCAATACTTTGTATTCCAATCTGTTATACGTGATCTTATGCATTTTTGTACGTCAATACAACAGTCTTAGCACATAAACCATGATGCATGTCAGCTATCAGCTAAAGATTAAAGGAAACTGCTATACTTGTCGTGCGGTGCTGCACGTCAACAAATTTTTGTTTACAAATTAATGTGCCATGCGGCAATGAACGTATGTTGTGATACAGTGCCAAACGGTGCCGAACACCGCCGAACGCCATCAAAAGTATAGCGCCATCCTAATAGAGTTCGATGAGTACGACACCACTTTTTTGAATGTTTCCCAACTAAAAATAGTGGTGTTTTCTCCGCTTTTGAAAGCTTGATATATATAGTAAGTATACTTACTTATTAACCATTTTAATGCATGTTTCATATCTATTTTGATTTGCCATCAAAAAACGGAAACATCTCATATATTCAAAACATTGGAAAAACGTGAAATGCCTACTCGAGCCGCAGGCTGTATTTCATATGCAATACTCGCTTTGCAAATTGAAATTGTGTTCAGACGAATCAAAGGCGTTGCCAAGATTTCAGCTCGAGACGGTATAACCTCATGTATGAGTAAATTTTGTCAAATCTGAGACCTGTAACTTTCGTGTTAAACCTATTTAGCGTTTTTTCTTGCGTCTCCAGACATTTCATAAGAAGGTATATCTTATAGTCATTCTGTTGTGTACGGCCTTGAAATGCACATATATACTCGGTTGAACTTCGAATTAAATCAAGATTGTCCTCGTTAGCTTCAATGTAACAATTCAAAAACTTGCTTTCGCACTATAAAAGAAATAAGCAATAAGTTATTCATAACTTTGGCTTTAGTTTTCGATGATTAGTTAAATTTTCTTGCTGGATGTACCTGATCGGCAACATAACACAAACCACTGTTTTGCGGCTCGACACTTGTAGTTTTGATCAGTGCAATTTTCGGTGAGTTTGCAACTTGTCATTTAGTGAAAAATTTTCGGAACGAAATTAATTGTACTTAATGTGGAATGCAATTTATTTTCATGATTAGTGTAGTGACTCGAACAAGAGGTGACGTGTAATAAAAGATGTAAAACGTTAACATTCCGTAACCGAATACTGAAGCCAGGTCACGATGTGTAACCCATAAACCACCGGGACTCATCGGCCGTTGTCCAATGCTCATTCTGGCCATGAGTCATTATAATCAATGTAACCCACGCACCGTTATGACTCAGGTGACAGGTGATGTTATATCTGCTCAATTTGTTAATTCTACGGCGTTGACTAAAGATAACATTTGAAGAGGGCAAATAAATATCAGTCCCGGATTGCTCGGTTGTATAGTATATACTGCTAAATATAAATCTTTATAAGTTTTGAAAACATGAGCAGTGGCGCATCCATGATCTCAAAATGGGGGGGGCCAAAATTTCAAGGTAATAAACTTATTTTTGACCCACACACAAACCACGAACTATTGTCATAAAACTGACTTCTGAAGCTCCGTAGTGGCAAAATCAATTTGTTTGTTAGTCAAGCTCTTATTAGCGTTACTGTAAAAGTATCTTTCTGATCTTGCATAATTAACAAATTTGTCCTTAGATAGTTACCGTTTTAAACTCTTCACGGAGAGGTTACATCTCAAAGCTAGCTTTCAAACAAAAAGTTTGTTAAAATCCGTTCGGAAGTTCGTGGGATTCACGGACGGAACGACAAGCAAACTGACTAACAGAAACAGCGTAGAACAGCAATTGGCACTGTATATAATTTTTGTCGAGATGCTGTTAGGGGGCCCCGGCCGGGATGGCCCCCCCATGGATCCGCCATTGAACATGAGTTTGCGTTTCAAGTTTAGGTTTATTAAAAATTAGACTAACTGTGACAGCTATGGCAAATTAAATGAAAAAATTAAAAGCGCAAACATTTCAATATCGAAAATTTTTTGACTTTGCATTGTCAAAAGTTACAATGAGTTTGAACGTTATCCCCTAACATAGCTGGTTTTAGGCGGATGTTACAAACTGGAAAAATAAGTACAAAACTGTGAGTCTTTATGCAAAAAAAATTTTAGCTGAGAAAAAGCGACGTTTTTAAATCAATTTTTAACTCTATTTTTACTGCAATTATCATGATTTATAAGCGCACAGCCGTTGGTTACACGTTCAAATAACCTAAGTTTAATTGCGTTGAAACGACCTCAAGGTACAACACGAGAACTGCATTTGAAAATTTGTTTCCTTCGGCAGCTTTCAAGTAAAGAACTTCATTTAAAATAACCACTTATTGCTCACCATTTTTAGATTATAGTGCAATTTTTTAACTTTAAAGTTATATTTGAAGCGCGATTGAAAGCCAAGTGGCTGGATGTAAACGGATTGTAAAAATAACGGAAATGATCCCACCCCTTTCCCCGTGTATAAACTGTATAAACGTCCTTCTATGTCTTAAGAAATTGGTGTACTGCGGGGTCGGATGCGGTTGTTGAAAGTTCTGTGGTATTCCAGTGTCGCTAATGAGACGAGATGTAGTAATTACCATAGAAGGATCATGGAATGATTAAAATTACAATGTATCTGTTAAAACTTTAGTTGGAGTCAATGCACACTTTCCACGATTAGTTTACGTTAGTTTTACAATTTGGCATAGGTTCAGGTTAAAGTTTGGAATGGTTCGTAAATTTGTGTTGCAGAGTGTGCAGTTTCGCTTTTGTTCGCTTGTCCGAAGTCATGAATAAAAGTTTCTGTATTCTGTTACGTCGTTTAACAGCGGAAATTTGTCTGTTTTACACTACACATAAAATAAAGCACTTAGATCAATAATGCATATATATTTTAGCCTCAGTTTAGAAATATATTACGAACGGAAACGCTAGTAGCTTTTTTATCTTGAATTTAAAATTTAGCATTTGCAAAGTTTCATGTTGGCTGGCCTAACTGGAAACTGTTTTTTCATTTTTTTTCGCTGCCAAATGCAATAAACTGAACCATAGCTTTGAACGACACGAGTAATTGAAAATGTTTCGTTTCAAATAATGGTACGAAACGCTAAAGTTTACAAGGTAGTTAGCTAAGTTTTATTTTTACAGAAGTATGTATTTAATTTTAAGTTCCTACATTGTTTTTAAAGCGGTCTTGCAGTTGCTAACCATTGATCAAATTTCTAATTACATCGCTGTTGGTATTGGCACAATTTTGGTTAAATTATTTACGAGAGAAATGTTACAAAAACGTTTTAAATGTATATGTCGCGGACACGACACACCACCCTAGTGGAGCCACCTCAACATGCAGGGGGATACGAAAATTTTCAGGATGGACATGCAAGCATTGTATATGGCTTTTTACATGAAAGGCTGAAACTCTTATGGGGATGGCAAAATTTTGTAAGGGGCCGCCCCTCTATACTTTTTTTGACTGCTCTCGTAGAGTTCCGCCAGATTGCCAAAATTTTTTCGATGCAAATCTATTAATTTATATGGAAACTATGATTCATGTCGGAGAACAATTTTCAACTTTGTTGTAAACTAGCGTTCAAACCGGAATTAATTTTCTACTCAGATTTAGATTTGTTGCCCACAAATCGGTGTTGACGTAAAGTTACTCGCAGTAGTTTCTTGCAAGCGTTTGCTTGGGTCTCTGAAAATAAGCAGTCACGTTTCAAATTGATAGAGTATACCATGAGGGATCAGCGAAAACGTTCTGGTTTCGCTATTGAAATTCGATTATTTTGTGGCTCGTTCCCTGGTCACGCGGGTGGGGTTCAAGTACACTTTTCCGTCGTTTGAACGCTAAGGCTTATACTCATGCTTTAGGCTTTATGTAGGCATGGAAAAGCCTTTTCCTAAACTTAAGCTTAAGGCTCAGGAAGCCTAGATGTTAATATGGGGGAAGCATACACGAGACCGTGCGTGACTTTCCATGGGTTGAATTGTGATTATGACGAGATAAAACTACGAGTTCTACCCGAAATGGGGTTGGATGAAAGTTTTGTGCTGTATATCATTACACAACTGTCGATTACTGACATGACATTCTACTACCTTGAACAATCTTTCAACTTGAAACACAACATTAGCAAAATTTCATCGTATACGAGACTTATTTGCTGACTGTTTCTACCTACCTACTGGAAAAATTATTTAATATGTTAAGTGAAACGTTTACAAGACCTATCACCAACTGAACATCGGTGTTTCATACACTTGTAATTACAGGTTTGCTATAACAGAAAAATTAATAATGAAGGTAATTAAAACTGTCATATAATAGTCTTCGATCTGGTAAATTTGGTTTGCGATTTACAATGTGACGACAAGCAAATTCTGTTGTTTATTCTTCAAAAAGGAACCGGAATGGCAACGCACATAAATTATTTCCTTTTCTAGACATTCATATTTTAAAACATATAAACATGATAATCGTGAGTGGCACCGAAAGCAAATTATGATTTTGAAGGGTGAAGTTGCACCAAACACACGAGGAAACGCCAGGCCCGCAGCCATCTCTCTTGCTGGGGGGCTGGAATTATTTCAGGACGGGCATACAAGGGTTTTCGTTGACTAATACATGCAAAGTTGCAAATTTTCAAGGACGGGTTAAAATTTTTTAGTGGGAAGCTGCGCCTTCCGGCTCCTCTTGGCTACAGGTCCGGGAAGCACACGAATACTTCTAGCAATAAAGTCACATGTTTATGGAAGGAGCTAAGTACCATAATTTTTCGACAGCTGAATCCGATCGAATGCGACCAGGACAGCTTAAAGGGTACAAACTATTAGCGCTCGACCAAAGAACTGACCCACCGTGCGTTTCCACTTCCGGCGACTATAATAGTCATTCCTTGAAGCTTGAAATTTACAAACGAAGCTTTATTCTAATTTTGCAGTCTAAACATTGAAATTTGACTCTATCACGTTTTAGCTGTAGATTATACGTTGCGGCAACCGGACAGCCAGATTTCCTACCGCAGTTAAAACATTTTTAAAAATGTCAAAACAAAATTATCAGTTTTCGTCGGTATGCTGTGAAATAATTCTATGGTTTCACGGCGCCATATGTTGTTATTTTTTAATGCTGAAATCAAGGCATGATATGTATTAAACTAGTCTTAAAACTTGGAGTGGGATATGATTTGTAGAAAATTTACCTTGTGAGTTTTCCATTTTCCTCAAACCTTTATATATTTTGCCTTTCCTCAGTGCTGGTACTTTTTCATAGGGTATTATGTTGTTGTTTTGCTTGCTTAAATCACGACATGATATGCATTTTACGCTAGTTTTAAGAACTTGATGTGTCGCAGCATTTCTGAAATATTTCGCTTCTGAGTTTTCCATTTACTCAATCCTTTATATTTTTTGCTTTTCATCACTTCAATTACATTTCTATACAGTGCGCGGTTATCTTTTCGTCACCTATATTGCTTCAGTTGGGCATGAAATCTTTTATAGCATTTAATTGCACTGTCAATTCCACTGTTGGCAACCCCCCTACCGCCAGTTACCAATACATTTTCAAACAAACAAACGCAGCTGCGAAACTCAAAATTTGTGTAGACGCAAGCTAAATTAAGTACAACAAATAAGCAAAATTGTTCACAACGCGATTCTCTGGTTCAATTATAAGATTTATCACCCAATTGATTCAAACAGGTGCTACACACATTTGAGAATATGGTCAATTGTTTGCAGATTTAATTTAGTTTGCTTAAAGATTAGTTACAAATTTTAAACTACAATAACCTGTATAATCTTAAACAACTATATCTCCTGGTTCATTTTGTTGAAATGTTTGTGCAACAACTACATAGACCTCTATTCACCACTGTTCCGCTACATCAAAATATTGTATTTTTTTACAATTAATTTTATTCAACACCAACAGAATTGCCATATTTTGTCCCTTGTCCATCCGTATCGCATTACCTTCCTTACAGTATTTATTCCTTGTTTCAGGAACTTATTCGGATCCGTTGCCAAGGAATGCCAGGGGGCTCAGTCTGCACCTGAAAAATTTTGGCTCCTATAAATTTTCTAACGTTGTAGGTCAACGAAAACCGTTGTATAACCCTACTGCAATTTTTTAGCCCTTCCTAGTTAGGTGAGATGGCTACGAAACTGATCTTGTTTTATATCAGTTGAGCAATTGCACAAAAAATAGAATTAGCCTAAGATATCGACTGTTACGCCTGAGCTGTCATGTTCTTCAAGATTTCCGTCTCTGATACTACTAAACCGAAGGTTTAATAAACTGAAATATTAAAGGTTATGTTTAATATACATTAGTGTCATTCAGGTGTTTTTGACCAAGTCCTGCTACTAGAGTTGTTAAAAGCCACTTCATCAAGATATTGAAAATCTGCAGATACGTAGCTGTAGCCAGCTCTCCTTGCAAGGTGTGGGCTCAAAATTGTACAGGAGGGGCATAGAAGGTGTTTCGATGACTTATAAACAAGGGGGCATAGAAGGCGTTTCGATGACTTATATACAAGGGGGCAAAGTAGCCAGCTCTTTTTGCAAGGTGGGGGCTAATAATTTTTGAGGAAAGGCTTGAAGGTGTTTCGATGACTTATAAATAGGGGGGCATAGAAGGTGTTTCGATGACTTATAAATAGGGGGGCATAGAAGGTGTTTGGATGACTTATAAATAGGGAGGCATAGAAGGTGTTTCGATGACTTATAAATAGGGGGGCATAGAAGGTGTTTCGATGACTTATAAATAGGGGGGCATAGAAGGTGTTTCGATGACTTATAAATAGGGGGGCATAGAAGGTGTTTCGATGACTTATAAATAGGGGGGCATAGAAGGTGTTTCGATGACTTATAAATAGGGGGGCATAGAAGGTGTTTCGATGACTTATAAATAGGGGGGCATAGAAGGTGTTTCAATGACTTATAAATAGGGGGGCATAGAAGGTGTTTGGATGACTTATAAATAGGGGGGCATAGAAGGTGTTTCGATGACTTATAAATAGGGGGGCATAGAAGGTGTTTCGATGACTTATAAATACGGGGGCATAGAAGGTGTTTCGATGACTTATAAATAGGGGGGCATAGAAGGTGTTTGGATGACTTATAAATAGGGGGCATAGAAGGTGTTTCGATGACTTATAAATGGGGGGTGCATAGGTGTTTCGATGACTTATAAATAGGGGGCATAGAAGGTGTTTCGATGACTTATAAATAGGGGGGCATAGAAGGTGTTTCGACGACTTATAAATAGGGGGGCATAGAAGGTGTTTCGATAACTTATAAACAAGGGGGCATAGAAAGTGTTTCGATGACTAATAAACAAGGTTGAAAATCTTCTATTGAGGCCAAAATTGGAATCCTCTTAGTATAGAATACCTTTGCAAGGAATACCTAACGACATGTTGAGTTTTTCTAAAAAATATGATTGTGTTTGCTCGGTTGGTATCAACAGTTTCGCCTATTCCCGTTTCAGGTGTAGGGAAGAAAAACTTTAACTAATTGCAGGGTTCTACCATTACTAGCAATGGCCTTTTGTAGAAAAGATAAATTTTTCTGTCTGATACGAACCACTGTCACAGAAAATAAATTTTCTTGGAACTTCTTAGATACGTAAAGGCAAATATATATAGCTTGTGACTTGGTAATAATTTCCCGTTATTATACAGTCGTTCAGATACAGTTGCGTGATCAATACTATTTCTAAGTAGTTTTCAATTTTAGGCCTCTAAAAGTTAAACAAGATCCATCTAAAACTTGTCTCTGGACCTTGCGCCCCAATGCAAAATCGCTGAAACGTAGAGTTGGCATCTTTTCTCACGTCCCGTAGCAAGATCAAGCGTAAACGCTAAGATCTGAAAATCTTGATAACGGTGAGAAAATATATACCAACTGTACATTGGAAAGATTCTACTATTTAGCCTCTTACGAAATAAAACTCTCAAAACGTTTTCAAAGGGGTCATTGCTTTTCAAAAAATGTTTACGAGAGGTCATAAATTTTCCAAAAAAACTGTTCCTGAGGACCGAATTTTTCGAATAGTGTCCGAGCACACCTTTTTTGAGGGTGTTCTCGTGACACCGGTGATAATTAAACGTCAGGGTTTGTCATTAAATTTTAAATTCGGCAAAATGCAAGCAGGTACCTCTGAGCTCTAAGAGGTTTTAAAGTATCCCTGAATTCTTGTGATATCCCTATTTTCTAGAATCGCAGAGGTATATCCGAGCGCTATGAGAAAAACACAGTTTGGTCTCTGGGTGCTAAACATTATGAGAACAGAATCATCTATAGTGTAGCGATCTTTCATGCCATGTTTATAATTTATTAAAAAGCATCACACGCAATATCTTTTGTGTTCAAACGTATTGTACTACAGGGATGTCTGCACGGGAGGGACGGAAGAGGTATATCCCTTTCCGAAATTTCTCGATACCCGAAAAGGGCCATTCAATATGCATTTGAGTCACATTGAGGATGTATGGCGCTCATAAAATTTAATCGCTCGATCGCCAACGTTCGCTTGCCAAAAAATCGTTTACAACAGATTTATACCGTCCAGAAATGACACTCGTCTGTCTATTGATCTTGAATAAATTTTTCATTATGATGCTGCCGCTGCTAAACAGAGTGTTTATCGATTTACTAAATAATATGCAGATCCTGCAGATTTTCCCTGTGACCAACAGTAAAGTATAGATTGGGAAGAAGATGTGTAGAAAAATAGTTGAACGCTTAAAGTTGAAAAATATATCGCGTAAACAAGGCTTGTTATATTAATCAATAGTACCAGACTGCTTTTAGCTGAAGCTGACGACAATGGACTAAATAATATGCAGATCCTGCAGATTTCCCTGTGACCAACAGTAAAGTATAGATTGGGAAGAAGATGTGTAGAAAAATAGTTGAACGCTTAAAGTTGAAAAATATATCGCGTAAACAAGGCTTGTTATATTAATCAATAGTACCAGACTGCTTTTAGCTGAAGCTGACGACAATGGCTTCTACAGGGCAAGCTATAATAGTGAGCAACATTTATAGTAAACATAATTGGTTACCTAAATCATTTTGTTTGTTTAATGGTTAGATTTAGACTTAGGCGGATTCTTTGATATTGTGTAGGGTGATACGTGGAAGCAAACATAGACGTTTTTAGTAACTTTTAGGCAATTGTTTCACATATGCAATGGCGGATCCATGGGGGGCCACCCCGGCCGTGGCCCCCCTCAACAGCATCTAGATAAAAAATTATATGTAGCAATTTTATGGCAATAGTTCGTGGTTTGTGTGTGGGTCAAAAATAAAGTTTATTACCTGTGAAATTTGCCCCCCCCCCATTTTAAAATCCTGGATTCGCCACTTCACATTTGTATTGTTTAACTGCGAATTTGAGGTTAGGGAAAGCCATGTTTTGAAGCGATTGGAAATATCCATATTGATAATTTATTGAAAGTGGTTGCGGCTGGGTGTTTGAAACCCTATTTAAGTATAACTTAGTACTTAACTATGTGCTAAGTAATTACTTAATCATTTTGTCGTTTTAAAAAGCGAACTCAAGTCATGTATATACTTATGTCAGTGACGAAATTCGGTGTATTACAGATACGCAGAACAGGTATATTAACCTTGGTGCAATTAAAAATTATAGTCATGATGTCTCGTTAATATAAAGCAAAACTATGCTGTTCTTGTAAATCACAATGACTCATAATTTTGCGGTAATTTGCTTTTGCTCAAAAGGTTAAGTACTCATTTACGGCGACTTAAATCTTTATTTAAGTATAACTTATGTAAAGATTTCGCAAACCCAGCCAATGCTGCCAACGAGCTTTGCAACTATTGTAGGTATACCAGTATATATTTCGAGGGAACGTGGCCGCCATTAATTTTTGGTCGGAATTCTTAGTCTTATAGTAGCAGAGGCGTAACCAAGTACAACCCCACCCTATTTCCTTGTTTGTGTCTACATCCCATCTTAGTAGCGCTATCATGGTTGCAGAGTTATAGTCATTCAACACTGTGTTATATAATTTTAAAATAATTTCAGTCAGCCCTCTGCAAAGGTCGCAACATACAGAAAAGTAAGCTGAACATTAGCTGTTATTACCGGTACCGCTGGTACAATAAATTAGCCACAGATTACTATAATATTGACAAAAACAATTTAAACATGGTCAACAACGATTACAAGGGGGAGAGTAAAATATGTCCCCTCGGGTCCTTTCGACTAAGTTTACAATTGCAATTTTCTGTTCCAAAAATTTTCGCTCGTTCCGGCCGCTCGCACCCCACGTAGCCAAGGGGGGCAGGGGTGCTCAGCCGCTCCCGTACAAAAGTTTTGCCCCCCCTCCTAGATTTTCAACTTCGCTGATAAGTCGTTGAACCCTTGAATGCCCCTTCTGAAAATTTTTTAGCCCCCTTAGCAACGTCGGCAACGCGACCTGGCTACGGCTACGCTCGCAAAACAGTGACGTTAATATACCCATCAAAAATGAAATCCTGGCTAGGCCCGTGATTAGTACTCTATCGTTTGCAACCCTCTTCTTTGCAAGTGCGACATACGAGAATCATCATTGTTTTCGCGAATGATTTGTTATTATTACAAATTAGGAAGCTTTTGTGAATGAATAATTATTGTTCTCAATCAACTTTATGTGAAATTTGGAACAGAAACAGTAGGTAACGGCAGACTCGTGTAAATCAATGATGTGAATGACTGACAAACAAACAGATTTACGCATACTGGTATATTACATCGGATTCAAATTCAAAGATTGAGTTTAGGGGTGTTTTTTGCTCATATCCAGAGCCATTCCGTCATGTTAGAGGGACCAAAAAGTATACAAGGGCCCTCGGACATATTAAAGGGGTGGAATAGATACGGTTTTTAGAAATACTGTCCCATGTATACAACGAGAGTTTGTCTGCTAAACAAGCCTAAACCAAAAAACCGAAAGCATAAGCCTAAACCTAGCCTAGGCGTAAGCATAAGTCTAAGCCTGAGCCTAAACTCCCCACTTCCCAGTCCCTTAGTTTTCATATTTAACAGTCGCAAAGTCTCTATTCTTAACATGAGCCAAAATAAACAACTGATACTTAGAGGTAAATTAATGTTACCGTTCGCTATACTCGCTCGTAACAAATTTGCGCGAGCTGATATACAGTCCCGTAATAAAATCCTACCTGAGATCCTGTGAGAAGCAGTGGTTTTGGTAAAAAATCTATATTTGTAGCGTCAAAACTTATCAGAGCCGTATGCAAAACCCAATGAGCATTTCGTTGAATTTTTATAAAATGCTTCCGTGTTTTCGCTCGACAACAACCATGTTTAAAGCGTAAGCTGCGATTTATCCCATCTATGATGGGCGATAAATTTGATGAAATTATGGCTTCGGTTTAACTGAAGTGTCAGATAGCTTTCGGGCATTTTTGACATCGTTCACATAGCGTTAAATCTTATCATGGCATCATATTTCTGAAAATTGCAGAAATGGTATTATGTTCAGCAAGACTAGCAGTGGCGGATCCAGGATCTCAAAAAGGGGGGCAAAATTTGACAGATAATAAACTTATTTTTGACCCATACTGTAGTGACCCAAATTAGAGGGGGGTCTCCATTTTGAGTCCCAATTAATAGGAGTCCAGATCCCTAATAAAATCCGTAAGCGGGTAAAGTCCTTAAACCTTTGTTAGAGTCCATAAATGTCTATTATCCCTAATTGTAGCGCATAAATGACTCCAGGGCCAAATATAGGTGAGTTCGAAGCTTTAAAGCGTGCTTATACCATTGTGTATAAAACAGAGAAAACAGCGTAGAACAACAATTGACACTATATAATTTTTGTCGAGATGCAGTTGGGGGGCCCACGGCCGGGATGTCCCTTCCATGGATCCGCCATTGAGACTAAGTTATATTTTATCACAGTTCTTTGGATTTGTTAGCAGGAGGAGGCCAAAAACAAACTAGTTTAATGCACTTGCTTTACGTATGTGGAAAAATGACTATTAGTAAAAAAACGCGAGGTAACGTGTCAAATGGCATTTTATTCGTTTTGATGAGCGAATGCAAGCTTAATATATTTTCAAAAACCTATAGATTTTTAAAATAAAATTATTATAGTCCACATGCCTTGCAGGCCCGTAGCCAGCTCACCTTGCTGAGGATGGCTAAACATTTTTCAGGAGCGGCATACAAGGATTTTCGATGACTTACAAGCAAGGTTGAAAATTTTCTAGGGTGGCAAAATTCTTCCAGGGGGGCTTTCGATTTATGTTTTAAATTAACAAAAACACTAAATTTAGTCCAATCTTAATATAAAACTAAGTGCTGTGATTAGCGCACTAATCGTGGTGATGGTAATGTCCCGGTGTGACCCAGACATTGCGTAGACAGGACATTTCTAGTAAATTTAGTTCCAATCGAAAGCATTGCATGTCTAAAAGCTACGCTACAGTCACTGACTATACGGCAATTAAAAGTTTAATGCTTAAACATTTTATTTATTAGTTGGCTTGATCAGTATATCGCTTAACGAATGCACAAAAATTGCATGCACATTTTTTCACAAAACAATCACATTTAATGTTCTGTAAGAAATTATTGCAAACAAAATAATGCTTGAATTTTGCCCAGAACACGCATTTGGAGCATTCCAGCTTGAATTATATAGATTTGTTGCTGTAACTTTCTGTTAAACGCTGTGCCACTTTTTCTTTTTCCAATAAACTTGTGTGTGTAGCGTAAACGGAGACTTTCTGGTTTTATCTCTGGTTGCTCCAGGACAATGTAACAAACGCCACAAGTTCCAACCATTATTTTCTCGGATTCTTATTTTCTAAGCATAAGCCTTATCCTAAGCCTAAGCGTAAAAATGATCATATTACTACGCTTAAACCTAAGCCTAAGCCTAAGGCAAGCAGAAAAATTAGTCTAAAGCAGTAACCACAATGACATTTTAAAATTTAACCAAGTAATTGCTAGAATTAAATTTTGTTATGGCTGTGTCTTCACGTTTAATGCTTCGAAATTCTACATTGACAATTATTGTTTGTAATTATATACTAAAACCTAAGTAACAGATTTGCATTAGTTTCTATTGGTGACTGAATATAAACGTTTTTCTATAGCAAAATGTAACACCGGCACCAGGCGGTATATATAAATCGAACTCAGTAAAGCATAAACGGACGCTAATTCTTACCGGCACTTTATATTGTGCCATTAGTTTCCATTTTGTTTGCGTCTAAAACAGACAAAGATTAGGACATATGTGAAGCTTAATTGCTTATTGGCCAGTGTAGCTTATTACCAAAATTAACAACGATGAAAGTATTATCAGGCCTGTAGCCAGCTCAGCTTGCTAAAGGTGCTAAAACTGTTTCAGATGGGGCATACAAGGGTTTTCGTTTACTGACAAGCAATGTTAAAAATTATCTAGGAAGGCCTAAATTTTTCCAGGGTGCGATTGAACTCCATAGCTGCCCCCTCAGCTACGTGCCCGAGTGTTATGGTAATTTGTGGGTAGAGATCGATATTCAATGTAGGAACACTTTTCCGAATGTAATATAGTATTTTTCGCACATATAAAAGATGAATAATTTTAATTTTTGAATATTGAAACTTTATTTAAAAAGAAATAACTATGCATTTTGTACTACGGTTCTACTTCAAATTAATTTGCAGTTCCGCGTTAACAGATAATCTTGAAAACTGTAACCAGAGTTTCGTAGCGTATGGGTATTATATCGGCCCGGGACGATATAATAATGAAAATATTTCAAATTAGAAATACTCGAAGCAACTAAAACAGTATTTGTCATCGTGAGAGAATCTAAAATAAAGCTTGTGACCAGTCGTAGGGAACAGAGCATTAAAGCAGCGGGCTTTTGTGTCCGTATGGCAAATATATACAAGACTGAAACATGTTTTATTTTGGTCAAACTTTTGCCTACAATTGTTCAAATTTAGGCTTTCTTTCTGTGCTGGCTTTGGTTTTGTCTCTCTCATGGCACTATGTAGTGCATATTATATGGGCTGGATGAGTTTGGTTATGCTAGTGCACACAAAACTTTCTGCTAAACACTTGAATGGTTTCTTATAGCTTAAAGATAACTTATACGAACGAGGTATAACAAGTGCCAGTTGTTGACTCCATGCCCTTATTTCCATACTTCTATCTGAAATATAACTGCAATAGAGAAATGAAATCTTTTAGAATTTTTTGGTATTGTAACATGGTAATTAGTTGCCTGATAACAGTAACATAAATACCAGTTTAGTGGTAATTATCGACTGTTAATAGTTCGTCTCATAGTTGCACGTACAAACATATACGGATAAGAAAAAGGTAAAATTAAGAAAAAGGTAAAATTGCAAACTTTTTAATGCCGTTTTTATGAAAAGTAATTTTTCTTTTTAACCGCAATGGTTTCACGCGATTTGCAGCGCTAAATTTAATTTCTGTAAAACTAAACGATATTTCTGAACGCGGAAGTAAAAATAACGGTGGCTAATGCGATTCGCCATAACTATAATTAGAACTGGCATACCCACAGATAAAAAAATACTGTTTGCTTTTGAAAACTTAGGGCCAGGTAAAAAATTCTTTGTCCACTTACATCTCTTTCTATAGCTTCGCACAGCTATTGATTGAATTCTTTATCTTAACAGAAAACAATAATAAAGCTGAGCATAAAAAGATTGGTAGAACAATACTTATTATATATTGCACAATATGAGTCCTATTAACATGAAACAGTATATATACATTCCAGAATCCAAACATACTATCTACGATAATATGCGTCAAAATCGGTTAATTGCCAGCTGAATTAAGCCTTTATTCGCCATTAGAATAAAAACTAGTCAGTTTTCACTTGCCTTACTTATTTTGGACGAGAAACACTTGAAATTGTGCCCTAAACTAAAGCTTTAAAACTAAACACATTCATTAAAGTGATTTTCGACATTCTCTTAACTCCTAAATATTTATATATGACACAACGTTGCGTTGATAATATAATATAGTTTGGTATTACAACTGGTTACATACAACGATTGGCAACCTGGTTCTTTGACTTAAAGCTGAGCTTTATTTAACCGGAAACTTAGTGAAAACTAGTCAGAAATTTTTTGTTTATATAATTATGGTTCAAGCCATAATACGGTACACAAACTCGGCAGCTAATGTTTGTGTTGCGCTTGCTCTATTTGACTTGCAATTATCTCTACTTCTGTAGTGTATCTTATGTCGCTTTTGGTAGTCGAACTTAGTTGAGTTTGCAGCTGAAATACGAGCGAAACAAATTTGTTCAGTGTCCTGTTTTGTTGTCTGGCTTTTACAATCTTATTAGGAGGGGTGTGCCACGGAGTCGCAGGATATAGCGTAGACAAGATTTCAGTTCCGGACGGTGTAACATTATATGTAAAAAAATTTATTTACCTTTATAATCCTGTTGAAAGTGCTTTTTCTTGTTTCGCCAGAAATTTCGAGAGTAGATATATCCACGTTATCTCTCCGAACGTATACGATCCGTATAAAGAGTTACGTATATCACATCGTAAATTTCTGTGTAGACAAAGTAAATATATACCACTGGATATTTCAGGGCAGACACGAGGCACTTTTAAACGGTTTAGAATTAATATCTTCAAGGTCCTACACGCCAGAAAATGTTTTTCGTTTTATACGCTCATAAAAAACAACATGAGAGTATACGTTTATCCTAAAATGAAATCCTGGTTGTCAGAAATCCTGGCTACGCCCCTCAATTTTACGGCTTCGCCGAAAAAAATGCCTTACCTTAAGGTTTGTTTTGGGTATCGAATTAATTTTCACAATTGCTACGACCGCTGCAGGGCATAGATTTGGTTACACATCAGTGCGCCTGTTTATTTTTATTTTACATTTTTCTTGCATATCGTTATCATTTTGCAGCTTTCAACCAAACAACCAAGTAAACGCTAATTGGAGTTTCTGCCGGTGCAGTTGCAGCAGTGGAAAAATATAATTGGCGATTGTTATACCTGCGCATATTTTTTGAAAAAATTAGGATCTTGGACACTTTTTGCTTACAGGCATAGTCTAACGCTCCAGGCTTAGACTTAGATTTAGGTCTAGGCTTAGTCTTAGCTTTAAGCAAACACAAACCTTTGTCTACGACTTTACATTGAGCCCTAAACCAAAGCCTGAGTCAATGATCCCAAGCCTAAGCCTAAACCTTAAATGTGACCGAAGTATACAAGAGCCAAAGCTAATTTTGATACCAGGCTTGTAGTAAATTACAAAAAAAGTACCAGTTTATAAATATATAAGCTTCGGTAAAACGTAAGATACAAAATTAAAAATAGTTAAAGTATTTTGCTGACGCCACTTTGAATCCCGCTTTAGCAGAGGATAGAAAATCAGGTACAAGTGACATGTATAATTTGAAGTATGTGTACCAATTATTTTATAAAATGCAGGTATTAAATAACAGTTAAAACAAATATTGGCTTCTGTATATCCTGCTTCAGCTTTCAAAATTATCAGATTTTGCTATATTAGACTTTAGTTTAGGCTTAGTTTTGAGCTCAGATTTATAGTTAAACTTGTGAATAACGTGCATAAGAGCTGAGATATTTGTAATTTAATGAAAGATAATTTTTCTTTCTTTTTAGAAATCAAAATCAAAATACGCCGCAAAACATTATGCTTACCAAATCAGATATTCTGTTTATATTTGACCAAATTTATTGCATTAAATCTGTCCTGTAGAATATTTGTGGGTATGGCGCAGTCTATACCACATTTCCTGAAAACATCATGCCTATCTCAGGTCGGAAATTAAACTTTTTCCTATCAAAATAATGTACTTTAGCGATCAGTGGTTAATAAATTTATTCATAACTGTTACTTGTGACCAGCTCAACACATTCCTGGGGGATAAAAATATCACATTTGGTTTGCGAAGATTTCACATGGCCTAAAGCGAAACTTAACGAGCACAAATTTCTATAGGGGTTGAGTCCCATGGCCACTGTCCAGCTTAGGTCCGGTAACATATATTCATCGCACCATGAAAGCTAAATATTTCGGATCCAGACACAGGATGCCACGATTTTCTAATTTTGATTATTAAAACGTTTATTGTTACTTCCTTTTATGAAACGCTCTTAGAACAGCAGCGATACAGAAACTACCCGTAAATTTTATGAGAAACCTCTCAGCTGCCGTTAACAGAGAATGGCGAAGTGTTTGTTTACTTTTGACTTAACATTTTCCGACGCTGAAAGATTTATGTGAATGATTAAAAGAATTAATAGTTACGGGTTGGCCAACTTTAGGCAGTGCGCAAAAACGTTAGCGAATACCTAAAACTCTATATGCAAATTTTCTAATTATAGAACAATTACGTTTATGTGCTACGAAAACTATGGTAAACAAAATATGCTGGAAACTGGCCCAAAATACGTATGTGGGATATTCTAGCTTTAATTATATAGATGAACTTGAGAGGACAAATTAAGTGGTTTTTAAAAAAGTTAACTTATTGTTACTAATCTACGATGACTCTCACGCTTATCGGGTTTTGCTTACTTGGGTTAAAATTAACTGACGAAGCATAATGTTGTTAAACATTATGACTGACCTCTGGTTGCTCTTTTTTGAAAATTTCTAATCATTAGCGATAATAATAACAACTTGTCTTCGCATAAGTTTGAATTAAATATCCAAATATGCTGTATACATTTACTAATCACCTTAAACGGTCATTTGATTTTGCGTTGGCTATGCTAAAAGGATACCGGACATTGCAAAGCTTAATGCAATACTCAGATAATAATCCCTTATAAACCAAATTGCACTAAATCCAAATGAGGGTTACTGCATAAAATGTTTTGAATTGTGGCTGTTGGAAGAATAAATTTAATATTAATACTCATGTTCTTTTCATGCCAGCCAATAGCAAATTTAACAAAATAGTTCAGCAATTAACCGTAGCTCTGTAAGTTTAATACACAAACAGCAATTGTCAAACACTGACGTACTCGTGCGCAACTGGCGATTCCGATTGGACCATGCAGGTCATGGCTTCCACCCAACAAGGACTGGATACCCACCGGCCACCAGACTTTTACACAAAACCAAAATTTTGCATTACGATGTAGTGCTTAATCTGCGTTTGGGTTATCGCTCTTACCGCTAGTGTAGCTTGTTTAACCGTATATTGTAGTGCGCTACCCCAAGTTAAAAATTTCTGGATCCACCACTGTTTTTGCCATAAAAATTTGGCATTCTTGACTATTATGTCAACCTAATCGGACCACGACATGGTACCAGTGAAGTTTTCAGCCAAAAACATCTAAACATTCCAAAGGACAATTTATCACGACTTCTCGGTTCGGTTGTCACGTGGTTTGTTGTTATTGTTGCAATTGTTGCGAGCGATTTGTTTCACATACAAAAAAATCTATATACCTATCTAAAACTAATGACATGATATATATGCTGAAATCAGAATACATATAATGTTTTTTGTTTAGAAACCAACATTGCTATACTCAGTGATGGATGCCAGAATAAATGAGGTAGCGCGATATATAATAGTGAAAAGTGAAAAAAACTCGTGAAAGAAGCGACGGAGAAGGCAGACGTTTTTAGTAGTAAATTTTAATACCAAATTTTGGTTTTGTTTCTTTTTGCTGGGCCCAGGCTTGGGTGATTTCTTTATATTTGCTAGTATGCTAAAATCTTGTTTGTACATACCATCATTGACACAAGTACCGGAAGGGCACTAAAACAAGTACGACATGCAATTGGTGAACGCAATTAAGATGACACGTTGGCAGATTTTGGAGCTTTGGCCCATGTATAGATCAGGGCCGGAACGTTTTACCGTAAGCTTAAACTTTAGACTATTTTTTGTTAAAGCTTAGACTAAGCCTTAGGCTTAAGTGTAAGCGCATTCTTACACTTAGCTTTTAGGCGTAAGCTTATAAACACGCTTACACTATTGTTACGACCCTGTTCTATACGTTGGCCGGAGTTTACGGCAATTTACCGAGATAAATTTATTGTTCCATCTTTGCTGCACAGTAGTTTTTCTCAGTGATGATAGCAGCAGTGGCGTGTGAAGCGCTCCCAGGACGCTCCCGGTTGAAGGGTGGGCTGGAGTGCCAAGGGAGTCAATTTGTCCAAAAACAAAATTACGATTTTTTGAGTAGTCGTCGAGTGCGATTGCAAATCGTATTTTAGTTTTTTAGAAATTTTCACATTCTAAATTTTAGAGGTGCTTCAATCCGACGCAAATAGTTTTGGACGTTCCCTTACCCTTCGAACCCTGGGTCGTAGCCTTTGCCCACAGTTGCAATGTAGTTGAATTATGTAGCGTTCAAAAAATGGCCATCATATAAAGTCGTAATTTTTGAAAGTAATTTATTTCTCTTAAACTTTATATCAAGGATTTTAAATCTAATCCACGCATATAAAACTAGCGATCATCACTGGTTAATCATACATTTTTAAAAAAAACGTTTAATTGTGGCGTATTTGCCTCAAACCACGGGATTTGAACGCCATTTAAATACAAGCTGAGTTGAAAAACTGGCCAAAATTTCTTTAATAAAATGTTGAGTTTATTTTAAATTTTAGTATAGTTTACGACTCAGAGACAGGCTCATAGCCAGCATTTCGTTACATGTGGGTTCGTATACCTTTATGATAGTTTTTAGCCCTCTAAGATCACGATGGCTACTCCAGATCTTAGTGCGTTTCTGTTACTTATGTATTGAAATTTTGGAACCGATCGTGCTGAGAGAAATGATGTCTGTTGCAATGCAACCCTATTAACTCCGTGATTTCGCCCTTAAGTATACTTTATTACAGTAGAAAAACTGACCAGATTTCTTTGAATCAGTTTTCAAAAGCAATCTAGAAGCAAGCAAAACCTCTCATCAATTGCATCATTTCCGCTGCATTGATTGAGCGAAGCGTAAAATTCGTCTTGGCTTCTGTGACGTTGTTGCTGTTGGTCGCATTTAGACACATTTATCTCAGAATAAGAAAGGAAATTAAACACGTTGGAGGGTCTAAGCGAGCCCCAGGCCATTACTTTTAAAAGGAATCAAGCTAAAATCTTTGTATTAAGATTTAGCGCTAAAATTACGTTTGGCTTCTCGTTCGCTTCGTTCTCGTACTGTTTTCACTATTGCGATCCTGCGCATCCGTGTCAAAAACTTGCGGATCGACACTTATCAGACGCCAGACATCATCCAAAAGACGTACACAGAGCTGGTACAGAAATGAGTCGCGGGCGGAAATAACCCACATTACAGTATACGGGGCACTCAATTAGGATTTGAAATGTTTTATGTAAGATTGCGGGGCTTACGATCAGGGGTGGAACCAGGATTTTATTTCTTTAGAGTATAGCCTCATTACAAAATCTGTCCATTTTTAGGCTAACTTTGCTTTAATTTGAACAAAATAATGAGTTGTAATGAGCAGTTATAATTTGGTTTGTTTATAAACATCCACTTTGGCTTATACACGAGATCTTTGGCAAGTTTTGAGTAGCCTGCAGTGCAGTGATTTAATTGTTGGCCAATGTTACTTTAATTGGTGCAACAGTAGATTAAGCGTATTCCTAAGCCTCAGCCTACGCTTAAGCGTTGCAAAAATGTGTTCCTAAGCGTAAGCCTAAGCCTAAGCCTAAGCAAAAATGTAATCTAGAATCTAAACTTACTATTTTATAGACCCACCAGCAACCTTGACGCCCCTTAAAGTAACATGGGCCCAATTGTTTGATCACAATATTTAACCACGAATAATATGCGATTAAATTACAGAAAGAATATTAACAAAATTGTTTGTACTCTAGCTACCGCTTGGGAAGTAGGCAGTAAGGTCATGAATTTTGGGCTGTTAGTTTGTAGAAAACATTTTTAAGTCATAAAAAATTAAGACTCTATGAATTGCTGAAAACTTTCCAAATGGATGGGTGGGCAATTTGAAAAAATTAGTTACTAAGCATGTTAGCGAAGAAAAATTGGTTTACATATGCGGAATTAATGCATTCCATGTACAATTTACTAATCGCCTCTTTCGAACCAAACTCCTGATTTACGTCAGTGAATACGAAAGGCATCGTTTTATTTATGAAATTATTACTGGATTTGAGCGTTTTTTTGTGAATCTTCTCGTTTATCTTCGAGTGTTTATTAAAATCAATGGCTTTTGCAGTGCAGACTTCCACAGTATTTAGTGTTCAGGCCTAGGCTTATGGCTAAGTCTTAGGCTAAAGTAAACGCATAGGTGAATGTTTAGGCTTAAGATGAGGTTTCGGTAAGCTTTCCAAAGCTTAAGCCTAAACCTTCGCCTATGCCTTTACTTAAGCCTAATTCTGAACCAAAGCCTAGGAGTAAGCCTAAACCTAAATGTTAGTGACGGAAGTCCAAACTTTAAGCCTATTGCATAAGCTTAGATATGAGTCTCAGCCTAAGCCTGTTAGGAAAGTGTGTAACGGCCAGATCAACTGCTCAAAAATTGTTTTCGAATTATTCAGCCAAAGATCTTAAAAATATCGGATTTAATAGAAAACAGCAACACTTTGCTATTTGCACACTATTTAAGAAGACGTTGACCATCCTTCGTAAAATACAAACAAGACAAAAATTTGTTTCATAAATCTACCAGATATTCATTGCTTTGAGAACATAGAATTTTTAAAATTATCAAAAGGTAACTTTATCTTCTATTATATATTTCTATACTGTTGAATTAGGTTTTATCAAACCTCATGAAGGCTTCATTAAATATCTGTTGAGTATAAGCAATTTGTGCTTTTATCTTCGATTTATATAAATTTATTTGAGAACAGCGACTAACGCTAACGCAATTTAAAACTGCCAATGCTAAGCCCTAGTAAAATTGGAATTACAGCATAATTTTGAGTTTCAGCCTTTTCATAGCGTGCAGTTATTCCTGCTATAATTGTAAGAAAAATATGAACCAAAACTTTCATAGCTCAAGTTTAATTAAAAGGCAAAACCTTCTGCTTAAATTACTGCCCCTGTCAAAAGACAGTTTGAGTAGAGCTTGCCGAATGTATATTATATTTGAGTTATAGGGTCATGCTTGTAACCTGCTATAATTTACTATTGATCGGCAAAACTATTTAAGGAAGAGCATGCGGGCAGTTTACATTCCTTACAAATGGGGCTAAAACCTTATTGCGGGAGTCGAATTTTTTCTAGGAAAGACTGAGCATGTCCTCCTGTCCCTGGAATCGGGTAATAAACTTCAAGTCAACTCAAATAGACACTATTTGAGTTTGCAAAGCTGCTCAACACTAAATTAATACAAAACGCAACTTTTGTTTAAACTTCTATTCAAATCAAACGTTATTATAAGGTAGACATTGCGTAATATATATATACTTATAAAACAAATCTCACATAACATGGACCCGTAACCAGAGGCGATGGGATCATGGGGCCCCAAGACAAATTTTGACCACATAGAAAAGCTTCAACTTTGTTTGAAAATCGCCTAAAATCCTTGTAATGCAATACCTAAAAATATTTTAACCGCCTTAGCTAGGCAAGCTAGGTACGAACCGGACTTAACAAGATAGCAGTTGACCCTGTATACACTTAAGTCCCGGCGTTCATAATGATTGCTTTAGACGGTCAGCATTTGACTGGGGCCTTCTAGTAAAGCCACTTGTCTAAGTTTCTTCTATAGTGATTAGTTGCCTATTCAAAGTTGATATCCGCCTTTGCTAAATTGACCACTAACCACGCCGACTCAGCGTGTGAGAGATGTCTCTTGTTAGCTGCGTATCGTGCGCGATAGAAGTCTAGAAGTTACTGCCGATTAGGTTTTGACCTATAGCTCTTGCATGCTTTTAGAAAGTATAGTAAGATGTTTATATGGTTCAAGTGTGTCTGAACTGTTAATAGAGGTGATCCTTTAGACTTTAGCAATCAGCAAGGCTGTAGTCAGCGTTTCATTTCGGAGAGGTGCAGTATCACGTATATAAGCAACTTTTGCAAACGAGCGAGCCTAACAAGAAAAAATTGTGAAAGTGCAAGAATACATTTTTATAGTTTTTCCAGATATGTTGGGAAAAACTTTCCTAGGCTCTATCTATCGTTGAGTTCACAACATGACATGCTTATTTACTACGACTTTCTAAGTAGCTTTGTTTGTTTACAGTTCATATCGAGGATTCTTAAACAACAAAGTTGATGTATTTTATAGTATCATAAAAGATAAATTTTGAGATTATAAATAGAAAAAGAATTTTGTCAGTTTCTGCTGCATTATTCCGGTAGGATATTTACTGTTCAAAAACGTTTTTTGGCAAATTTACAAAATCACTTTTTGCTTGAATTGTATTTGTAGACTTTAAGGTACTTGGCTTGCTAATACTGGTGCATCATTTAGAAATATAACCTATTTAAGTATGCCAATAACATGACATGTTTTGGTTCCACTGTTAATAGCTAGCTGTTATAAGTGTATAAGGCAAAATGCCGTCTACCCTCTTCCGTTCTGGGTTTGTGATAAAATATTCCGGCTAACTTAATCGGTAAAACGGCCCCTTTCGGGAATCCGTAACGATTTGCTATTAAAGTGAGAAAATTCAACGGAGCGCATCAAGCCAAAGTGTCCTCACAAGCTACAAATTATCGAAATACGCATTAAACTCGCTGGTATCGCGTTGTATAACGTCAAGCTTATACTTGTCAAGAGTATGCCTAACTCCGACTGGCTGAGCGGAGTCAGGTTAAAACTATCAGAACGAACGACTCTACGTGAGAACTGCACCAGCGTGACGAAAATTTAGATCACTGTCTTTTTGCGACAGATCTAATCCCAGAATTGCTGTGCAGCCCAAAAGTTCACATATTCTCTCAAAGATGTGATCCCCGGGATCTTATTGACATTCTAGATTGTGCTAAGATTAGATGCTGAACGCAGTGACATCTGTACATCAGTGCATATAGTTGTTTCGGGTTATATTATAACTTGTTAGCTAACATATTTACGGTAACAGTATTAAAAAAGTTTGTGTTATTTTATTTTGGCAGGATTTTTAACATTCCAAAAGATATCATCGCAAATGTAACAAAATCACATAATTGTATGAATTACCAGTGTTTTACGCAAATAGTTTGGGTGTTAATATCAGGTGCAGCCATTAGAAAGAACTTTTCAATCTTATATATACCTCTAAAGTTCTATTTTCATCACAATATTATTCAGGGGCGTAGCCACGGTTTGACAGGTGAGACGTTTGTTCAAAATCCTGATCAAATTATGTCGAGTTCACTGGAAGAAGCGAATCTGAAAATTTCCGGTGAGGGAAGCATACATAGGCAATTGGTGAAAAAGCGACAGCAAACCGTATCCCTCAAGTTTTTAACCTGGAAACAACTTTTTAATTTTGACTGATGGATTAAGGAATATGTTGAACATCATGAATACGTACGTATATACAGTGGTATGGGCCACACTGAGCTGCGCTCGACATGAACACCATTGGAAAAATACGCGTGAGCGCAGCGAGTAAGAAGCCAAACACATTTTTGTCTAAATTCCAACCTAGAATCTTAGGTTTTAGTGCATCCGTTTGAAGAGTGCGTAAATCCATACGTTCCTAGCAGTCAGCCGTACAATTTTAGTATTGAAGCCAGTGAAAATTATTAATTTTGCCAGGCTCCAATTCCAGTGACGAAAGGGTCAATATTAATGTCAAACTAGATTTCCTCGTCACACGATGGCCCCATACGAACGGTTGCTCTTCAGTAAATTGCAAGTAAGTACCCGTGAGACGTATATATTGAATGTATACTCTTGCCTATAAAATAATCAGCGATTCTTGGTAAACTTAACTTTCAACTTACAGCGAGAAAACTCAACGAACTTTTGCCATTAAAACCGTTTGAAAATTAATAACTTTTTATTCACTGAGTAAGGTTAGAACCCCGGAACCCCTGGCAGATCGGCCAGTATAGAGCGAAGACGTTAACAAGGGCGTGTGGCCAATGTTAGCGGCATATATTGGTGTCGTTAACTTTGCACCGCCGTCGAAATTTTTCATTCGTATTAACCTCAAATTAAGCAAATTTCAATAGAATTGTTGGAGTAACCACATCAAATTTAATGCTGTTAAATTACTGTTCAACCAAAAAAACGAGAGTCCACGTAGTTGTTGGATCCGCTGGCCACAAAACGGGGAAATGAGACTCCTCTACAACCCGCCACGCCGTAGTTACGCCTATAATCTCGTTTCTCGCAAAAACTCGCCACAAACTGACGCCAAATCGTGTGTGGTGGTGAGAAACACGAAACGACAACAGCGTTTTAGTTCAAAAAAGTCAAACTTCAAAATCGTTTCAAGCTGAAATTGAACAATTTTTTTTGGACTGGGCAAACGGACTATTTTGCATGGTTGAAAGGCAAGCAAAAGAGACATTTGTCGCCTGTTGAGTAAAAATAGTCAAAAGTTTTAAAATATATAATCATTCAGTTGGAGTGAGCTGTGTGAGAAAAAATAGTCGTGTGTAAGAGTTTAGTATGCGTTCTAATTTGTACTGTAGTAACCAGAATAAGAAGGGGTTGTTTGATATGTACTGCCGTGACCTGAATAAGAAAAGGTAATAAGGAGGACTGCGGAAAACAATTCTTGAGCAGTTGATCTGGCCGTTACACACTTTCCTAACAGGCTTAATCGATGTTTGATCTAAGGTTGTCCGAGCTCACGCTCGCGTTTGATAGCTGTGGGGACGCCCTTCCAAAAACAGATTCACACAAAAGTTGCGAAATAATGGATCTAGAAAGCGAAACCATCTTTAAAATAAATCAAGCATCGCGAGCAGCGTAAAATTTTGTTGAAATTTTCTTTTAAAGTAGCTAACCAGCTCATATTTTAGGTAAAACCTACTACAATCTTCATATGCTCCAACCAGGGGAGATAGCACACGGCGCACCTCACTCAAAAATTTCTTTTATTATCTTATTTCGTTTCATGAGAGATATCTTATGTTAAGTGAAACTGTAAACCAGCGAGTGTAGCGAGCGAGAAAATTTGTTGGTATTTAGCGTCCTGCTGGATATTGTAAGACCTGCGTAGTATCCAAAGCCATTTAAAAAAATCGCGGAAACCAGAAATAGTGTTAAATTCGCGAGCGAAGCGGGCGAGAAGCCATACATGTTTCAAACTTCGGCGTCTTTTTTGTTTCATCCGGTTAGGGTGGGACCCAGCAACGGAGGATGGCGGAGGTCGGGTTAAAAACAAATAACAGTTCGTAACTGAATAACAGGGGGATATAAATATCAGTCCCCCTCTGATTAGAATCACTACGGTATTCCGTCTGTCCTAAAGGAACCACGTTCCCGTGCCTGAGGTGGGCCAGTGGTCTCAGCTCCCTTGGAAGAATTTTAGCCCCATAGAAAATTTTCAACCTTGTAAGTGATCGAAAACTTTTGTATTCCCCGCCTGAAAAACGTTTAGCCTCCCTAGTAAGGTAGTCTGGCTACGGACCTACAGAACCCGCCTTTCTGTGCGGTTCCTACCGTTCCAGTTTTTGACCACACTCCTTTAAGTTAATATGCCTGCTCGAGACCAAAAAATTCTGGTTTAAATGTTGGTTTTTAAACAGTATATTGCTTGCTGATTTCTTCTCAACTTCAGATCGCTTCCTGGGTCAGAGCAGCCTGGCACCACAGACCATAACAAACGTAGCGTTCATTTGTCTTTTCGCACGACTAAAGCTATTGTCGTTCAACGTTGCCCCTTAATCGACCGAATCCTTGTGACTGCTCCCTTGAGAATATTTGTCAAAAAAATTTTGTCCCATTATAACTTGCACTGCAAAGACATTTACTAAAAAGTCTCAGTATACCAGCTTAAAGTTCCTACGGCTACTATTGCTCTCCAAAGTATCTCGTCCTATACTGTCATTTGGTTTACAAGTGCTTTTTTCCATACTTAAGGTTAAAATATTGCCTTTTGGACGACAATATAATAACCATTTTAGTTAGGCAATTGTTGCCAGCTTGGCATCATTTGTCTTACGTGATCCTGTCACTTGTGTCACTATGCAATGATTAGTTTTGAGAGTAAGTAAAAGAGACCGGCAAGTGATGGTGTCTGCAATCTTTCGGTGGAACAGTACCCAATACGGAACCTATCCGTGGGACAGCACCCAGTAAAATTAAAAAAACATCATTAACGAGGCCAGCTAAAACACTTCTCTCACATCAAATTTCACAAGCATTGTTTTTACTTTTGTGTAGATCCGATAAGGTACATCAGTTCTCGGACACCTATATATCCATAGTTGATAATTGTTATAATAAATAGCGACTCTCAGCTAATAATTTCAAGTATATACATACAGGATAGGCTCTACAGATCGAAATAAAATTAAATGAAAATAAAGCCCTTTGCTTCGCCTTTGGATCCGCTCGTGCTGACAGGTTTGTTTCATATAGTAACCGACCAACTTTTCGGTTGAGAGGATTTAGGGGTTGCTCTATACTTTTTAATTAGTGTATTCCGTCCGTAAACCGTACGGCACCGTCCGTCAATCGTAGGCGCCATTCGTCACCCGTATGGTGGGTGAATTCGTCACTGTCCGTCACAGTCCGTCACCATACAGTATCGTACGTGAGTGATTAGCGCACTATACTGCACGGTGACGGACGGCGACGGACGGTTACGGACGGCGACGGATTGATAAGACGAGGCCCAATCGCAAGGCCCGCATTGAGAACCATTACAGCAAGAAACATTATGGAAGGTATATATTTCGTGACTAACCTAAAATTATCATTTTCTACTTTTAAATTTTATACAATCGTTTGCGAACTTCGCATACTAATAAGACAGAAATTGCCAAAGCTAAAAATGCAAAGTAAATTGCACGGGTGTCTGATTACTGAATATAATATCGTTTAATTGACGCGATGAGTACGAAAACTACTTTAACTTTGCTAATTTTTGGTTTCTTTTAACAATAGTGTTATATTATATGGCCATTGACTTTTAATAGTAAAAAATTACCCGTCTGATGATCGATCAAAGATCAATGCCAACCGCCTATAATTGCAGTTTTCAAGCCGCTTGGATCCATTTATATTTTTGGAATAACGGACTGATTAATGCTAAGAATATTTATAAGCCACTTATAATTCGGAATCGCTCGATTTGAACAAAACACAGATCTCACATGCACAATTATTTTAATATTCACACGGTAAAAAAATATAGAACTATATGTTACTCACGGAAAGGCACGACGTACTGTAGCTGATCCGAATAACGAAGGGGATGGGACTGATATTATTTGGCCTCTGCAGAGGGAACCACCTAGTTATTCGGTTACGGACTGTTATTTATTTTTAACCCACGCTCCGCCACCCTTCGTTACTGATATATATCCGGTACTGCAACTATTAGTTGAATTAAACGTTTATTTCTCTTGCGACAATAGCTTGAGCGGCACGCAAGGTTGTACTTAGGAATGTTCTTTCAAAATTTAAGTACGCCTTAAAGATTCGAACTCAATTTTGATTCGTCCTGGAGTCAGTTATGCACTACAATTAGGAATAACTGACCTTTATGGACTCTAATTAGGATTCAGGGACTCCATCCGCTTACGGACTCTTATTTGGGATACGGACTCCTATTGATTGGGACCCAAAATGGGGACCCCCTCTTAGTACCCCACACCCTCTTAATCGGGTCAGTACAGTAAACGTGTTTCGGGTGAACATTTTCAGCCGAGAAGGAAGCGAGCTCACTGGCTATGGGGGCTAAATATTTTTCAGGAAGAGAATAAACAACGGGTTTTCGATGACTTACAAGTAAGGTTGAAAATTTTCTGGGGGTGGCGGGGCAAAATCCCCTCTACCGTCCTCAAGCTACGTGACCGCCATGGGTTGCGTTTGACATTTCGTTGGTTTCGATGAACTTTCATACATAATTTCATTGGAGTGATAACAGGAAAACCACAGCAAAACATAGCCGTAACGATCTTTAACAAATATATACATGGTAAAACGCTTAAGGCGCGTGTAAACCACAGGTCGCGAGTACATGTTTTATCGCGGGTATACCCTCGGGTAAAAAATTTATCTTCGCGGACAACGTGCGAGTCGGGTTGGTAAATCCACACCCGTATGTTACTCTTGTCTTGCTATATTCCTATATATTCAGCCGGAACCTCGGTAACCGTTATGTCGTCACGAGTTGTCAGCCAAAAGCACTCACCGTCAACTTCACCGAAAGTGAAAGTTCACGGCTCTTTTCAGTTTTACTGGTGTTTTGTTTTCGTTCTGCGAGTTTCATTCTCTTTTTTTCCTACGATCAAGCTTAAAACTTAAAACTATTGTTTGGTCACAAAATGTTCTCGGCTGTTTCTATTTTATGCTCTGAAAATAACCCGAAACTCCAACCAACACTATGGTTTGCTTTAGTTGTAAAAGCTAAACAAATATTTGACTATGTAAAGATGTCTTGTCGGGCCCGTAGCCAAGCTGAGGGGGGGGGGGGCGGGAACCAGAGCCCCCATGGCAAATTGGTCTCCACTAGAAAATTTTTAGACTTTCTTGTAAGTCATTGAAAACTCTTGTATGCCCCTCCTGAAAATGTTTGAGTCAGTAGCAAAGTGAGCTGGCTATAGGCCTGTTTCTTGTTCGGTTGAACAGGGTTACGCAAGGGATTGGGTTCATAAGCTTTGTCAACATGTTTTAATTGAACTACGTTTTCGATAGAAATACTTCTTACGTGAGTATACAAAATTTTTTAGCTGTCGTGCACTTTTCGTTGCACAAGTTTTAGCCCAAGACTAAGCTTAAATCTAAGCCTAAAAGCCGTACTTATTATGCCAAAATTTTAAAACTTCGAACAAGTGCCCCAATATGTAAAAACATATACTTAAAAATACTTCAGTTCCGGGCAAGCAGCAAATGGCGTATCCTTCCTAGAAAATTTTCAGCCTCGCTTGTAGATCATAAAAAACCTTGTATTCCTATCCTGATAATTTTTTAACCGGCCTAGCAAGGTGAGCTGCCTAATTGCTCGTTGAGTTCCCTCTAAATATTTAACAAAAATCGAGCATGTGATAAAAACGATGAAACACAGTGCCACCGTTGCGAAGTTCAAAGTCGCTTAAAAACCACTTTATTCTGTTATGTGTTTATGTAAAGGTTTTTCTCTATGGTTGATTTTTGTTGTCGTCAAACACAAATTAAACTCGTGATATAAAATTAATAATTTCTAATATTAATATAATATGCCTGGCGCAAAACATTAAAAAATCTGCCTCGTTGCCGAGGCATACTCATCTGCATAGTACAGGCCCATAGCGATCAGCCAGCTCATCTTGCTAACTGGGACGAGATGTTTTTCAGGAGTGGCATACAAGGGCTTTGATGAATACAAGCAAGGTTAACAATAATCTAGACGGTTAAAAATGGTTCCAGCGATGGCCGAGCCCTTTGGCCTCTCTCTGGTTTTGACACTGGCGCAATAGCTAAGGGAAGCTGGGAAGCACCCGTATTATTCAGAAAGCTTTAGATCGCTCATAGCGTTAAACAAAGTATCCAAAGATCATATGGGTTTCACGTCATTTCGTTGCCGAAACAACTGATCGACTGACTTTGGTAATACGCAATCTCATACATCCGACACTTTGTCGTCAGCCGCGAGCATAGGCGCCGGAAGGGGGGACAGGGGGCACTATTCCCCCTTACTATTGCCCAGAGCTTGCAATATCAAACTGTCGAATACCTTTTCTACCAATACAACCCAACTCATTAAATTTGTACGCTTTAATAGACTAACTGCAAAATATATAACATACACTATATCGGTATAAATATCGAAACCAGGGTGTAAACGGATAGCAAGAATAACGGGCACAGAAAAGAAATGTGATCAAAACAAACGGAAACGGAAAACGAACATTGAATATGTAAAACCTATCACCGCAAAAGAAATACCGGGCTTAGTCAAAAAATTAGTTAACCCGAACTTCAGATTGTTGAAAAACAATATAGCGGAGATATTGACTTAGAAATATCGAAGTTTCACGCTGATTAAACCTTATTTGGTCAATTCAGAACTGCTGCATCTGCGGAATAAAGTTTTTCAACGCTTCAAACGTTAAGAACTTACTTGAGGTCCAGGGCCGAAGCTGCCACCACGATGCCCCCATTTGCGTAGGGGGCCACCCTAAAGCGGCCGTCACCCTAACCGATTGAAACAAAAACCGCCGAAGTTGCAAATGCATCTGACCTCTCTCTCGATTCGCTCGCGAGTTTTTGACATTCTTCCATCTTGCTGATACTATTAATGGCTTCACACACTGCACAGACCTTAAAATAGCCACCTGGCTGCTAAAATGTTAACAAATTTTCTCCCTTGCTACACTCACTGGCCTACAGTTTTACTTAAGATAATATAAATTACTATAGTGAATGATATAAACGATTTCATTTTGAGCGTTTATAAAAAGCGAAACAAGCTTTCGCATTTACTCTGGAGTTGAAGTGAATGCTTCATTAGACTGGAGCATCATGTCTGTCACATTTTTCCGCAAAACAGTGTGATTTTCTTAAAATAACACTCTTTAGTATTGAACCATTTTAGGTAACATTGTGCCCCCCAATATTAATTAACTTCCGGCGCCGCCGACCACGAGGCTTTAGGTTTAGCTTTTGGCAAAGGTTTAGGCTTAGAATTATGCATTAAACTTACGCTTAGACATTATCCGCTATGGAGTGATAAAATTGTTGGGAGACGGTTGACGTAGATTCGTATAAATGCGAATCTTTGATGCATGTCCTTAAAAGTTTTACCTTATTTTGATATAGGACCTCGCATCATTTGGCTAGCAGTATCGGAACAAATGTGTTTACTGACTAATAGTATATTCTTATGCATCTTTGCAAAATGCAATGCAAATACTTAGACCTGTAAGTTGCATCTGCAAGTTGGTGGAAAAGCTTGCAAATGTAAAACTGGTTTAAGCCATTTTTAAACATTAGAACCAAGAGCGAGAAGTATATATTTTAGTTTTAATATGATTTCTATGTTGCTAAATGATTCGGTTGTAAAGCATCTGAAATCTTTGAATGCCCCTCGCAAAACTTTTAGCCCGTTTAACAATGTGAGCTGCCTACAGGCATGCATATATGTTGTTTAGTTGGTTTATGAACGGCCAAAAAATAGTTCACCTGGCTTAATTTATTGAGGCCTTCCAACTCGGTCACACTCCATTGCTGTCAGCATGAACCGCTGTCAAAAAACTGCAATCAAATTATCGCGTTGTAGTACCAGTCAAATAAAAGTTGTTGCTAATGTGCATGGCGCTGCTAAAATTTTGATTCGGGGAGTACAAATATGGGTTCGGGACAAGCATAGACAGAGGTGGATTCAGAAATTTCAGACGGTTTTAGGCTGGGTGGCAAATGTTATGAAACGCAATTTTTACTGTATGGTATATATGCCATGGGCCAGCGAATAATTTTTTGGTAGCATTATCTTTGCCTTATGTACCTACATTCAAAAAATTAAGGAAACTCAGATCCAGCACTTGCATCCTTGCTACGTACTTACCGGCATCCATGCCGGTGAGTTGACGTTTGTGTCTAGCGCGTTGGCCTAGCTATCTACAGCAGAATTCGAATCCGAATGGTATTAAACTTACTGAAGGTTAAATAAAAAAACTACTGATTTTAGTATGTGAAACTGGGAGTCCGGATCATACGTATGTCGAATTTTGGTTTCAAAACGGTTACAGCTTGAAGTATAGACACATTTCTAGCCGCTGTCAAAGGGATGCCAACAAATTTACCTTCAGGAAAAAGTAACCTAAAGTGTAAGGCCGATAAAAAAATTCAGCACAACGATTGATCATTTATCTTGGTAGTGTTCGTATAGCTCCGGAATGCGGCTGACGCCGATTAAAAATAAATTGATTTTATAAAACTAAGATAGTCTTCACAGAATCATTTATACCGATCATTCTCAGTTTTAATAGTAAAGCAATGATTTTTTTTTCAAGAATTTGTCAAACAGGAGTGACAGCACCTAACCCAATAACAGAGAGGTCATCAAATGTGGCAAGGCATCCGATCTTTGGTAGGCAACCAAGAGTTAAAAGATGCACGGTAAGTTTAAAAACCGCGCGATCGCAGCGACCGAAAAACCGGTGCATTTTTGCATTAAATATTTTAAATTCCAACTCGAAACTTTGGCTTTGGTGTGTTTTTAGGGTTATGCAAATATACATCAAAGTACCGCGTTTTGAGTTTTGATGCATTTATACTCACGTTGCATCGTATATTGTGTTATTTTCTCATTTTTAGAAAAGTTCGCTCGCTTATTACAAAAATTTAATTGCTATTAATGCTACTAACTGCCAGCTAATGCCGTTGTCACTCTTTTCCGTAAAAGCATCAGTATCAGTTACAGAATACTGTTCCAGCAACAGCACTTTGCGAGAGTGAATACTGGAATGCTATCCGGAACAACCGTACTTACTACATTGCCACTTTAATTTATAAAATTTAATTTTTAAAACGATTTTGTATTTATGTAACAATTGAACAACTGGGGGTACTTCAAAGCCGATTTCATCGTTTAACAGTTCGCATTGCGAAATTACGTTGCGCCAGCAATCTGCGGAAGTTATTTTTGGCAGGTGATAGCCGGTTTTTTGGCTCACAGCCAAGCCAATTGCTGCCTAACCGGAACAGAGGTTACTCCGTTGCCAGACCCTCACAAGATAGATCATTTTTCCGGGTAGTCGCTATCCTGGTGCTATTAATTTGCATCATAGATATTTGGTGGCCTGAATGGCCATGGCCCAGCCGGCCTCGGTTTCAGCTGCTCAAAGGAGCTGAGGCGTTCATCCTCGAAGGTTCCCCCACGTCGTACGTTCGATATCCGAAATGGTGGCTTGGTTCACCATCAAAAAATAGCCTCAGTTTTGAGTTTAGGACTCGGCAGCCGTCCGCATTGCTGCTGTACACTGATTCTGGGCCGAACGGGGGTAATTTTGTCGAAATTCGTTTGGTTGATGGGGCATTACGTATTCAATTACGGCTGAGTCTTGCGCTAGTCGCTACCAGTAGGCCCGTCTTTGGCGAAGGATCCCCCATAGTTTCGAAATTAAGGCAGGGTCAATTAGGTGACTCCACACGGGCAGCAAGAGGGCGGCGGTTTTCAGATGAAGCGGACCCGGTTGCTGATCAGTCGATAATTGACTACAGTTCCGGTGAGCGGTACGAGTTGACTCATTTAGATCTAGGTTTGAGATCGAGCTATTACGATGACGAAGAATTCAGTGCCAGTTATGACCAGGGCATCGACAAAATTCGACATTCAAAAAGGTGAGTATAGCCGATCAAAATTATATACCTTTTAACTATATAGGACCATATTACCTAATTGAACACTCCAGGACAGCATACCGGTTTAGATTATTTAAAGTATTGGAATTGACATATTATAGAAATATTGTTGAATTGTACTAGTAAGGGGGCTGAGAAGCACTCTCTTCTAGGTATTCTAATAAATTTTTGTTTATGTTGGTGTATATACAGCGAAAAAACGTCTTTAGAAATGAAATATTTCCAGCGGAAGCAATCTATTTAAAATTTTCACCACCGGATCGCACTTGCATACCAGAACCCGTCTGGCAGTGCGCATTTAGTATAAGCCGACATGAAAATGTTTTTTAATTTCATTTTGAATGACTGTGACAGTCAATGTTGAACTTTTATTGTCAACCTACGCGATGTCAAATATAATGACAGAGCGCGTTTTAGAAATAAATTACGGCCTGAAATATAGTTTCGTAGGTTGGTTCCACTGAACAGCGTCACTGTGATTTTCAATACAGTACAGGAAACTTTATTGTAGTACACAAAAATCAATTTTAACCTATTTTAGATGGCTCGACTCACCACCGTTGCAAAACTTTAATTCATCTCAGATTCCTACAGTTTCAACTCAAGTTGTATGGCTCCAACTTGGATTTGCACTTGACAACGGCGCTTGGCATCGAGTAACCATTGAACCGCGACCAGGAGGAACACTTTCAACGCAAATTGACAGCAAACCAGCGGCAATTATTGAACTGAAGCGCAGCTCAGATGAACGAGGGAGTCAAACTCCACTGTGGCCCTCTCATATTGGAGATACTCTGCCGACACTTGGACCAATTCGTACAAATAATGACGTTTTTATCGGCGGATTTCCACCGGATGTCCGGCCGTCTGACCTAAGCTATCCGCTTGTCCTCAAGGCGGGCCGGCCGTTTCAGGGAGAATTCAGAGCGCTGGTGTATCGAATTTATTCGCGTGGACGGCTACCGCCGCATATTTTAGATTCAGGCGGCTTCCGAGAAACAGACGATGAATATTGTATGGGCGATTATTGTCAAAATAACGGATATTGCTATAGTACTGATGCTGGGCCGCGGTGTGTTTGCGACGATATTGATTTTACTGGTCATTTTTGTCATAAAGGTAATTGTTATTGCAAGCTTCCGTAGCCCAGGTCGGCGGACCAGAGGCGTCAGCTCGTCTAATAACATTTTGGCCAAAATTTGCAAGGCTTTAAACTCGCTTGTAAGTCATCGGAAATCCTATACATGTCCCTTCTGACAATATTTTAGCTCACCGCACTGTATTGACCCGAATAAGAGGCAGAGGGGTAATAAGAGAGGGTCCCCGTTTTGAGTCCCGGTCAATAGGAGTCGGTATCTCTAATAAGAGTCCGTAAGCGGATAGAGTCCCTAAACCCTAATTAGAATCCATAAATGACAATTATCCCAAATTGTAGCGCATAAATGACTCCAGGACCAAATAAAGTTGAGTTTGAAACTTAAGTTTTGAAAGTAACAATCCAAAGCACAACCTTGCATTATGGTTTAAGCTTTTGATGCAAGGCAAAAAACGTTTAATTCAACGGATAGTTGCAATACCGAATATATCAGTAATGAAGGACGGCGGAGGGCGGGTTAAAAATAATAACAGTCCGTAACCGAATACCAAGGTGGGTACCCTGCGGAGAGGCCAAATAAATATCAGTCTCCCCCCTCTTATTCGGATCACTACAGTATGTTGAACTGTCTACGGTGTATGAGTTGCGGATTTTTTCGTTTATTGAATGTAGTCCTTCAACCCAAAACTCATAATAGAAGAGGAAATGAAAGATCTCGAATGCAAGAAACGTTTGTAAATATTGAATTTTTGAAACGTTCTGTAAAGTTATGTTCTTGAAAAGATTGAATATTTCGGCGGCCGGCGACCATCCTTGCGCTCTTTTTACAGAACCTATTATTTTAAGGCTTTGCCTTGCTATACGAATTATTACGTTTTTTGGCTCATTTCACTGATCTTTCGTGAACCACGGGACTATACAATTGGAGATATATAAGGGCTATAACCCTAGTTTTTAGTTTCTGAGAATATCTGTATGCCCCAAAAAACTTCGTGAACCACGCGATTGCAAAAGGGGATGTATATAAGTGATGTAACCATCTCGAAATTTTGGAAGATCAGAGAATACAAGTGTTTAGAATTGCTTTTAGTAGGCCCGTAGGCCGTAGATAGGTCACATTGCTAGAGGTGTGGATAAACATTTTGAGCAGTGGCATGCAAGGGTGAAATTCTTCCAGGGGGGCTGAGACCCCCTGATCCCTCTATAACTACATGCCCGCGTTTACGATCGTTGTGGCTAAAATTTTTTTCATACATGAGGCTATAGTGCTATACCCTCCAGAAATGAAATCTTGGCTACGCCTCTGTCCTGGATTGATTAGTGCTAACATCAACTGTTGTTTCAACTAAACTGTCTTTGGATGCAATGTTTCTAGTTGGCTAATATTTTGTTACCGTAAATAACTATTGTTCAAAATTCATTTTTGGCTTCGTTAAAACGTGTTCAGTGTCTGAAGAAGAAGATAGATAGATAGATAGATAGATCAATGGATAGATAGATCGATAGACAGATAGATAGATAGATACATAGATAAAAACAAGATAGCATATAAAGTGTGCAGACTTTGAAAATCCCATTACACTGCCATAGTATCTGAAGAAATTCAAATACTTTCTGGAGGCGTTTGGGTTTAACGTAAATCTTGAATACTGGTTTTGCTGCGTGTTCAATAGGTAATTGCTATTTCAGTGAAACCGCCGTTGGACGCAACGTTTCTTGGTGCTGAATTTCTGTCGTTCGATTTTCACAACGCTGCCACCGGATTTGTCGCTCAAACGGAACGCTTCAGTATTGATTTTAAAACATTTCGACCGTCTGGTTTGCTGTATTTTGCTTTCGATCGCAATGTGAGTATTAAATTAGTAGCAGTTGTAGTATAGTTTTTCCGTTTTTTGCGAGATATGATTGCACGCTGCTGCAATGTTTCAGCTTAGTGTTTAAACCCTTTTCCGCAACAAAAATTCACGTGAATTTTATTTTTCAAGTTAAATACTATTGGGGCGAAAAATTTTACTATCCCGACTCTGCTGTAACAAATTTACGTTAGAGTCCGACAAAGATACATCTCATGGAAAATTTGTACCCAATGTATAGAACAGGGCCGTAACCGGGAACAGTAGTATAGGCATATTCGTAAGCCAAGGCCTAAGCCTATGCTTAACCAAAGCTTACGCCTAAGCGTAAGCATAAGCCTATACCTAAGCGAAAAGTAGTCTAATGCTTAATTAAGCTTGCACTTTTGCAGTGCCGAGGTAAAAAGAGTTCGCCCTATGTGTTCACTTGGGCCGCTGATAGTAGCATTGTTTTTAACCATTTTGACAGGGGTTGCAGCCTCTGAATCCGCTCCTGAGGGTTACAATTATGTCCTAGTTTGATTTTAGGATTATTTGTATTTATCGCTTCGGTTTGCTCAACTTATTGTCGAAACGTCAATTTGTGGCAATCGTTTATCG
>JASANG010004035.1:0-10000 GCA_030248215.1 Enoplolaimus lenunculus
GCCATTGAGGGTTAAACGACAATATACAAAGCCCTATTGGCAAGCACATACAACTTGGGCATGAACATTAGGTGACCAAGTAACTTTTGAAGTTGTTGCAGTTGCAAATTAATCACTGAAAATGCAGATATTTATTTATTTAGCACGCGTGAACGCAATTGCAAGTCGCTTAAATGTACTGCACTTGCCGTTTGATTGGTGGTCCAGAAACGTCGCACCGACTGCTTCTTGAAATCATTCACACTTTATGAATTTATGCAATAATCTTACGATGTCGAACTTTATTGATATTTTGGAGCCTACAAATCTGACTGGCCCCAAATTTTTCATCTACCCACTTAGTATTAAATAACAGGTAGTCAAGTGAATATTTTTTGCTGCTCAATCTAGCACGTGTAAGCTTCGTTCAAGCATTCATTCACATAACTTGCAACTGCAATTAATATTCACCATGAATATTGAGCAAGGTGTAATTTTCATTTATGAACAATTTTTCCTGCCGAGTGCATTCTTTATTTTTTGGACTAATAACGTTGCAGTCATCTGCAAATTACGCCAGTCCTAAATGGCTTGAAAATGACATTTCTTTGTAAAGTTGCGGGGTAACTTCGCGCTGTAAAAACTTGCATGTGTGACTTAGGGTGCAAGATTTCAACTAAGTTTTAGCGTCGTACAAAAATTTTGTAATTATTGGAAACGTTTAACGCATGAACAAGGTCTGACATCAATAGCAACAGCTATCATTACGTGAGTTTAGGGAATGACACTTTTATAAACCCTATTCACAGTCAAAGTTTTTGTAGCTACAGCAAGTGGTTCATGAAGGTTTTTTTGCAGTGAGAATTTACAGCTTCGGCATTCTCTAGAACATTTGTGTACTAGACTGGAAACTGCATCAGGTGCAAGTTTTTCTCAACAATAAAATCCACCTGCACGCAGCAGCTGCCAGTACTCGCTGCAAAAATTGCACGTGTGAATACGGCTTGAAGAATTATGAATTGTGAAGGGTCTAGTAAACGTTTGATATTGCTTCTTTTTAAAACAGCTTTGGTTCTAATGATTTGCGGTACTTTGAACAGTAGAAACTAGTTACTTGGAAATTAATGACGTTTTCAGTACTGTCATTAAGTCCTACCAAATGCCTGTATATACAAGTTGATTTCAGGCACCTTTACAACGGAACAATGCTTTCAATGTGCAAAGACTATCGAGTCCCAGTGGTTGACGATGTTTTCACTGGAAAAAATTGTACATGGTAACATAACTTTGAACTACACAAGGTCAACAAGAAATCACATCAGACTTCGAATTTTGGTCGATTCTGTCGGCTCAAATGGACGTACAGGGTTTCTAGTCTTGCTTTCAATTTCGCCAAACGGCAAAATGTATATATATTTATATATATAATCATGTATATTTTGCAACTATACGCAAATTTCAATTTCAGGTCAATTTTGTTTATCTTTTGTTTTCCCACAGTCGCTAAAACATACATACTATGCAGCGGAAGGGAACACGGCTAAATATCCGAATGAGACCGTTCCAACTTAATCAAATATGACATATTCTACGAGTTATTAGTCTATATTTAGATTGAATATCATGAACTAAAATGGTTTATTCGCAGCCAACCAGGGGCTATTAAATGCAAATCGGAGTTCAGACGTAAGTGAAATTTGAGTACCGTGTGTTGCTTCAAAAACAAAAATAGTTTAAAAGCAAAATGGTGTGCATTTTTTAAAAATATCACGGCTTCGTTTGAGCTTGTTTTCAACCCCGCCAACTTGAGCAAGGTACGGTCACGGCCAATTGATTTGATGGTTTTTAACGATGTTATAGGTTTAAAACGAGACCATTTGCACGTAAATTACCAACCAAATTGTTTATCTATTTTTCGCTTTTTTTACTTTTTAAATTGGTTTGGTGTACTTTGGCTATACATTCATGAATTTATCCATGTTAATTACAGAATCCTGCTCACTGAGCCTAAGCCTAAACTTAAACCCAAGTCTAAGCCTAAACCAAAACTATACACTGAATATATTTCTCATCTTGATCCTAAGCCTAAGCCTAAGGTTCTAAGTCCCTCAGTGAACATGACCCTATAATTAGCATGGGCCACTTTATCTATTATTTGACATATCTATGTTTTGTAACACCTCATGATACTGTTCGGGTAAGTGTTTTGAATACAAACTTTCTTCTGTTAACCCTTTCTTACATGAATATTTTCAATTTCATATGAGATGTAATTTCAAGGTAAAGATTCCATCCCCAGTCTCACAGCTGAGAGGCGTTAACGATGACCACTGAGCTATAGGAGCTTGACGCTCGAGCCCGAGTAAGCTCTCACGTCTTGTGAAGATTTTGCACTGCGCATATATGTTATAAATGTTACACACTGCTCACAATGTGTGTATTGCTGTATTTAGTTGCTCATAGTATACTCTACGAGTGAACGCGTTAAACATGATTTTGGCACAAAGCGTTGATTTAAGTCAACCGTTTATCATATCTAGTAGACTGTGAGCATAACATACCTACACAATGAGCAGTGTTTAACAATTACGCGTGTGCGCAGTACTCAATGTTCCCCAAATTTGAGAGCTCCGCCAATTCGAGCTTGAAATGTCAGCTTGAAATTAGATGTCACATGAAACAGAAAATACCCATGTAAGAAAGGGTTAATGTAAAAATTTGTTAATTACAGATTAACATCTATTCACAGTGGTTAACGAAAAACCAAGTCACACAGCTTTAGTCTCAGTCAACCTTTAACGTAGTAGTGAGAGGAAAAGATACCGGCATAGACAGGCGATGTCAGGGGTCAAACTTCTAGCCTTGACAAAAGAAGCTATTTTTCTGTTTTTGTATATCAGTCCCACGTTACTAAAAGCACTCTGCGCACGCGCAACATCCTACAGTTAGTTAGCAAAAAAATGTCCGCCGCTACTTGAACTATATAAGCGGACATTTCGATACCGTTGTTCTGAGCGAAAATGACCGCATAGCTATCAATATTTCTAATGTATGTCCGGTACAGTGTTTTTATGCAATTTATACAATACTAAATTTTTCAAATTGATAAAAGTTTCTTTATGTTATAGCAGACGTATAACGCATCTTTGGTGCTCTAACTTGAGAAGTAATCATTTTACATTGGAAAGTCCAAAATATTACTGTAGCCAAGTGCATTAAAAATTCGACCATTTTGAGCCCTGATGCCAGATGTACCCCAGTCCAGCTGTGAACTGAACTTTTACAAACATTTTAAATGATTTTGCATATAGATACTTTTAAAATTTGTGGCATATATAAGAACTAAGATTTAAAACTTTAGCTAGCTACACCGTTATTGCCAGATAAATTTTGTCCGCACACCGTTTCGCTGAACTCATAAACGTCCGCTTATTAGCTATGTCACCAGTGGACAAAACGTAAGACTGGTAACCGGTATGGACGTCCATACCGTTCCAGCAGAACAGGGTGGACTGTATTTATACGCAACCTATTATAATTTAAATCTAAAGCTTAGCCTATGCAAGGCAACGTTTTTAAGCTAAAATTATTAATTTAAAGCTAAAGCTTAACCTATGCAAGGCAACGTTTTTAAGCTAAAATTATTAATTTAAAGCTAAAGCTTAACCTATGCAAGGCAACGTTTTTAAGCTAAAATTATTAATTTAAAGCTAAAGCTTAGCCTATGCAAGGCAACGTTTTTAAGCTAAAATTATTAATTTAAAGCTAAATCTTAGCCTATGCAAGGCAACGTTTTTAAGCTAAAATTATTAGTTTAAAACTAAAGCTTAGCCTATGCAAGGCAACGTTTTTAAGCTAAAATTATTAGTTTAAAACTAAAGCTTAGCCTATGCAAGGCAACGTTTTTAAGCTAAAATTATCAATTTAAAGCTAAAACTTACTCTATTGCAGTTCCGCGGAAAAACGGTGCGCTCGTGATCTGTACATCGGCCCAACTGGGGTCAGACGTCATCGGTAAAAGATGCCCGGGAAGACCGAACTTACGGGGGACTCTTTTTACCGGACACGGATTCGATAAAATTACCGTCGAATTCATGCAATTGAGAAGCAACATATCGTAACACTACCTGTATATATAATACCACCGTTCACAACGTTCGCTCACAAAGAAGTGTCAGCATGAGGTTATGCTACCCTGAAATAAAATTCTGACTACACTCCAGTATGCGAAACACTTGGGCAGAAGCTGGCTAAATTCGCAGCTGGCAACTAAAATGGCAAAATATGACGTTATAAAGAAGAATGTTTATTACTGTTTCTTAAAAGATTTTATACCGAACAAGATTTTTTTGAAATAAACATTTTAAATTTGTTCAGCTTTCAGCGAATAATAATGTTCAAAAAACTTTTTCCTCAAATAACGCAGCGCAATCATTTTGAGGTTTCTTTTAATTTGCAGACGCTGTGTGATTGATTTGTTGATATAACACATTTATTGGATAATGGTGAATAACGAACAGTGTCGAATGTCTTGTAAGCTTAAAGAAATTGAAAGATTTTAAATTTTTTTCAACTTTCAGTATATATGTTGTTGGGCAAATTGGTATGTTACATCAACCGAAACCACAAGAGTCGACTAATATTTAGTATGCTATATGAAATGTGTGTCAAACGGGTTAAAACTTAAACTAATGATCGCTACTGTAGTGACTCGAATAGCAAGGGAGGGTCGGAAATATAATTTTTCTTCTATTGGCACCCATCTGGTATTCGGTTACGGACTGTTATATATTTATAATTCACATCCATGTTTATTGGACGCAACACCCTTTTTCATAATGTTTCTTTTGGGTAGAACTGACTTGCTTTGAAGCGTTTCGTTGTGAACGTCATGTTCCCTAATTTTTTTCTGGGTTTAATAAAGTGTACGCCGGTTGTCTGAGTGTCTGTTACATATTTGAGCGGTCTAATCCATTCTTGTGCTTTGGCTTTGGTCTTTGTATGGACTCTAAACTATGACTCATAGACTTTATCCACTAAAGAATTCTAATGATGGAATACAGGCTGCTATTGGGGGCAGGGGCTTAACTTGATGTCTCCCCCACTCATCCCTCTTATTCGGGTCACTAGAATAAATTCCCAAATATTACACAATCTAAAAGGAAGCATTAGGCCATTTCTAGCTCTGATTCGCATACTCGCTCACATGACTATAATGTATAAATATTCTTGCGCTTAAGCCTAACCTAAGCATCAGAACTAGGTTATACCTGAGCCTAGAGCCTTAAGTGTCAGCCTAAGCGTAAGCAAAAAAATTAGTTTTAAAGCTTGAGCTTACTTTGTTCCTATCCGACAGAAAAACGTTCCGCCCCTGATCTTTCCATGGACTGCTCACATGAACAGGCCACTAGTGGTCAAAGTATTAAGAGTATACTTAAACTTTTGGTTATTCTTTTAAAGTATTCTTTATTAATTAGTTTAATACCTTTAGTGCGTACGACAAAACTATTAATGAATTCACGCCATATTGCATTTATAAATTCTACGCTGTTATTTCTTGTTTATTAGACCGTTGTGCTGTGCAACTTTTGTGTAGTTGAGAAGCAGTAAAGGTGACTCGACTTTTTAAGTGTCCAAGATCGGATTCGTACGCAAAAACTTATTTATTTGCCTACAATTGCTGTACAGTGGCGACCGACACCATACAGTAATTAAAATAGTCAAAATGTATAGTGCCGCAGTGATTCAGCGATATACGCCGTTCCTTGGGTTTTTAACAAAGTTTCTGTTAGCATGAATGTCTAAAAGCAACTTGAAAACTTAACTGAAACCAAAAAGTTAAATTTTTTTACATGTTTGAAAGCAAAACATGCGTTTTGTGGCTCGTTCGCGAATACTTCTTTTAACCATGGTACCAACGTTGCGTATACTTGAACCAGGTCAACATCACATATTGTGATGCAACACAAAATCTATTTTTAATCTAATTGCGCCTCAGTTTGATTTTAGGAAGGGGTCAGGGCAACTCAGGGCACGGCCCGAACAAAGTAATTTTTAAAAACTTCATTTAATTCAAAAGCAAACCTTGTTGAGTAACTTGAATTAAAATGCGTCTGAGTTTTTGCTCAATCGTTAATTCTGCTGATGGTTAAGCATAAGCCTAAATTTTTGTTTACTCCTCGGGACCAGATGTAGAAAAACATTGTTTTTCCATTTTTTGGTAAGGTGATTAGTTGTCTTACAATGGGGTCGTATCTGCCAGGCAGGTCAGAGGGGTGTTCTGGGATACCCTCTTGTATGACCTCCACTAGAAAATTCGGGATCCGACACTGTAACTCGTGGGCGTAGTTTTCCTCATTAAACAAACCTACCGGCAGGGCCGGAGCAGGTACCTCAGATTTGGCGGGTACCCCAAAGAAGGGCTCCCACCTTAACAAGATTGTAAACAAAAAATTTGAAAATATTTAGATCATCACAATGAGCCCCCACTACAGAATTTTGTGGGTGCACACTAGCCGGCTCCGACCCTGACTGCCGGCGCTCGTGAAAGCAGATAAATTCAGCAATGATGACACTGATATTCTGAACCCAAATATAGGCCATTCAAAACGTCTATTATTTAGTATTTGTTAAAATACACTAACTGCCAAAGTGTTTAGAAACCGTTTCGACTGCTCAATTTAACACCCATACCAATTTTGTGACATATAATCACCAATTGAACGCATTAAATTATACTGAGAAAACTTAGAATTGCTAAATATAAAGCGCAAGCTAGAAACCCAGCGGGAGTATCAAATTTTGTCCAAGCTGAACTGTGTTCGATAGTGTATATGCAGGCTTAAAAGTCGAAGTGTGAGAACACATTGTTCAATCTAAACCAAGGGCGTAACCAGTCTTTCATTTCGTGAGGGTATGACTTCAAAGACAAATTTTTGAATTAAGAAACATATTCTGCCCAGTCGAGACAGTAGGTTTATCGTTAAATTCTGTGAATGTCTTATTTTTATTCAGCCTGAAATTCTATGCATATATCATCTATTCGATACAGATATGTCTGGTCATGGTCTCTAAACCATGGGCGTAGTCAGTAGTTTATTTCATAGAAGTTTAATTTTAAGGACAAATTTTTAAATTAAAAAATGTATTCAGCCGTCTCGAGGCAGTTGGATACTTTTAAAGCCCTGAAATTCTATGCATATATTTATATATACAGTGCTTGATACAGATATTTCAGGTCGTGCGGCTAAAGCAAAAATTATAAAGGTTGCTATCTTGTCGTTTTCCGTAAAAAAATTCTTGAGGGGAGTCTTGCCACCCAACCGCTCGCCCTCTGGCTCTGTGTTTATATCTGTGTTACGTCCGTACGCACGTGATCTTAACAAAGCGACATTATAACTTTTGTGCTGGTTGAAATGTGTCAATGTTTAATGTTCATTTATTTCTGTTAAATGTCAAAGTACCGTTACGAATCTGCTACGATCAAGACCACCGTTTTCAATCGCATTGTACTTGAGTATTGGGTGGTCCTATGGTTAAAAAATGAGTTTGTTGACCAACCTGCCTTTAAACGCAGTTTGATTTGAACCGAGTTTATGCTTATGCTCACTACGCCCATCTGGATCGGAAAGGATATATGGTCAAAAAGAGCCGGGTGGATTTCCTGAACCTGCCAGGGGTGGGGGCTCACTTTAGGGTGGTGGCGCCAAGGAAGCGGCGGATCTATGAACCTCCGGATGCGAAATTTGAGGTTGATGGAGTCGCTTCCAACCAAAGTTTTGATGTGAGGACGAAGAACTCGAGGGCACCCATGATTAGTAATTGTATTAAACTTTGCTAGCGAAGCGAGTGAGATGCCAAGTACAATTTTATGTATTGAATCCTGTTACCTAGTTTAAGTCAAGTGGTTTGCTCATATGGTCTGCGGTATATGGCATTCTTTGAATAGCGCAGCAAGCAAAATCCTTTAACATAAACAGTAAAAAGCATTGCGGGCGAAGTGAGCGAGCAGCGAGAACCAGTTCTAGTGGTAGGCAACGTAAAAAAACTTACAAAAACTGTTACAGTTGAAAACGGGAGAATTTTAGAAAAAGAGCTGAATTTCAGGTGAAGCGCGAAAATTATCTGCACTTTTTGTGTTGGAATTGGCTGAGATGCGCGTATTTTACGTAAGCATGATGTGAACTTTAAAAGCCAGAACCATTTGAGACAAGACACACAGTACATCGTAAGCCTATTTTTGTTGCCGTTCCCGATTATTTCATCTCGGGAGAGTATTTCATTAAGGTAAAAAAATTTTAGCGTACACACGCACCGAGCATTGATTTGTTAATTAGCAACCTGGCAGTTCTTTTAAGACTCGTTGAGCCTCCGCAGTCATTGAAAGATCACGAGGTAAGCAAGTAGCCAGACATATTTCAAAGCTACAGTTGTTTCTGTTTCAACTATTTAGGGTGGAGTCCACTTTTTTTGGGGCGGGTCTCTCAAATGTTGTATATGAGGTATAGCTACTACGACCCTGGGTTTAGGTAAAATACTACTCATGCAGCGCCTTGTACCACTATACAGACATATTTCAAGGATTTTAGGTCAGAGGCATAACCAAGATGTTTTTTTCATTACGGGTTCAACACGGGCGCGAGCGAGAACGTTTTTCGACCCTTTCTAAATATTTCAAACAAGAATATACCCCATATCCCCCTTGTATACGCCCCTGAGTTTGGAAACTGTGTCGGATTCAGAATTTTCGGTCGGGTACACAACATAATAAAATAATTCGTGTATGAAAAAACCGCGAAGCTAGACGTAAATTTAGTCCTAAATTCTAATAGAAAACTTTTAGTTTTGATACGTTTTCAGGGTTCTGTGGCCTCAATAACCCTTTGGATGCGCCAATGTTCGTAAATAATTTTGCTTCCTCTTTGGTATTTTAGTTTGAAATTTAAAAATTGTTCTAAATTCTCATAGAAAACATTAATCCCTGTTTTGAGTGCTGTGGCCTCAGTGACCCTTTGGATGCGTCAGTGTTTGGAAATGAATTTACCTCATCTTTGGCATTCTTTGGTATTTTACTTTGAAATTTTAAAATTTTTCTAAATTCTAATACAAAACTTGAGTTTTGATTCCTGCTTTGCGTGCTGTGGCTTCAGTAACACTTTGGATGCGCCTGTGTTCGGAAATGAATTTGTTTCTATTAGTTGTTTTTGTAGTTTAGTTTGAAATTTGAAAATATTTAACGCAAACATTTTGGACTGAGAACTTCTTGCAGTTGCAATTCGTATAAAAATGAAACTCCAAAATGTTCCTCATAGCAAAACAGTAGTGTTCGAAACACGAAACAAACTCATAAAACGCTGACAAGTCACGCAAATTTAGTGATACGCTATGATTTCTTGGTTTTATTTTAGAAAAAACTATTCTTACTACTGTTGTTAAGTTTTATTGTTTATTGTTTTGCCCTTAGTGAATTGTGAGCACTGTGTGTATTTTGGTGGTGTAGATTTTGGTGTCAAGATGTTTTTGGTACAAAAGTCATTCAACGCTGTTTTATAACGGAAACGGATATTGTAGTATAAAAGTTTCGGCCAAAGTTACTTTTAGTGGTGTAAAAGTAGATTAAACGTATCCTTAAGTCTAAGCCTAAGCGTTGCAAAGATGTGTACTAAGCCTAAGCCTAAGCCAAAGCCTAAGCAAAAACCTATGTAATATAGAATGTAATCCTACACTTTTATGGACCCACCAGAAACCTGGACGCCCCTTAAAGTAACATGGGCCAATGCTTCAAAGAGTTGTATTTTTCCACCACTACATAAAAATGTGGTATGCAAATATTCGCTGCGCTTTCTAAACTATTAAAGAAAAAATAGCGGATCCACCCAATTTTTAAGTTTTTAGATGAACTTTGTCTTTATTTCAAATTGAACAGTCACAGTAGATCTATACTGTGGTGTCCCGAAAAGAAGGAAAGACTGATATTCATTTAGACTCTCCAGACAGTAACCTTTCGCTATTCGGATACGGA